>RQTK01000764.1:112756-123883 GCA_003991915.1 Elysia chlorotica | reverse complement strand
CCACCACCACTACTACTACTACTACTACTACTACTACTACTACTACTACTACTACTACTACTACTACTACTACTACTATTATTATTATTATTATTATTATTATTATTATTATTATTATTATTATTATACATTCTTATTCTTATATTGTTTAAAGCATTAATTGCAGTAAAACAAAAATGGGTTTTCAAATCATTTTATGTAGATCTATCATTTCATACGTTATTTTGTAGATCGTGTTAGAAACTAAAACTTTAATCTAAGTGAATCTCTAATGTGTTTTTTGTTATGATTGAAAATAAATGACAATGCGAGCATACTCTCGTGTATCCTCCTGAATCGTTTTCTTTTACTTTCATGATAATCACTCATACATTTATGACAATCATCCATATATTCATGACAATCACTCATATATTCAGGACAATCATTTATATATCCATGACAATCATTCATATATTCATGACAATCATTCATATATTCATGACAATCATTCATAATTATATTCCTGACAATCATTCATAATTATATCCCTGACAATCATTCATAATTATATTCATTCTTGCAGCCAGCTCTCGCCCTGTTTGTCTGAATAACAGAACAACCCAGGCCAAAATGGTCATTCGTCGCTCCCGGTCATGTTAACCTTTGGACTAGTTTAATTTCCACAACACTAAAGAAATGTTTAATCCTGATCTGCATAAAAAGTCGGATTTGAATGAATACCTTCCTGATGCGTACACGGGTCCCCGCCATTATAAACAACATATTCTATATAACGTTCCCAGTCCTCTCCCTTATAAACAACATATTCTATATAACGTTCCCAGTCCTCTCCCTTATAAACAACATATTCTATATAACGTTCCCAGTCCTCTCCCTTATAAACAACATATTCTATATAACGTTCCCAGTCCTCTCCCTTATAAACAACATATTCTATATAACGTTCCGAGTCCTCTCCCTTATAAACAACATATTCTATATAACGTTCCGAGTCTACGCCATTATAAACAACATATTCTATATAACGTTCCCAGTCCTCTCCCTTATAAACAACATATTCTATATAACGTTCCCAGTCCTCTCCCTTATAAACAAAATGTGCAATCATTCATAATTATATTCATGGCAATCATGCATATGTATTATAAAAGCCCGGGCTCAGAACTGAGTGGTGATGAAAGTAACGAAAAGTTTCAAATGGCATTAGGCTTAGGCGTTCATTGAAATCAAACCGAACTTGAATGTTAATTGAAAATATACTTTCTAAACCTTTGATATGCATACGTTATGCCAAAAACGATTGATAAAACAAATAAACCACCACCACCACCACCACCACCACCACCACCAACAAGAATAACAACAGTATTAACAACAACATCAACATCAACAGCAACAACAACAACAACAACAACAACAACAACAACAACAACAACAACAATAACAACAATGATAACGAAAACAACACCACTAACCAAAAAGACGTCAACAACGACTCAAACAAAGAAATCAAAGATAAAAATAATAAAAGTACAAATAAAAACATATGTAACCCTGCTCTGCATAAAAAGTCGGATTTGAATAAATACCTTCCTGATGCGTACACGGGTCCCCGCCATTGTAAACAGCATATTCTATATAACGTTCCTTGTCCATGCCCTTATAAACAACATATTCTATATAACGTTCCCAGTCCTCTCCCTTATAAACAACATATTCTATATAACGTTCCGCGTCTATTATTCGATATAATGTTCCGAGTCCACGCCATTATAAACAACATATTCTATATAACGTTCCGCGTCTATTATTCGATATAATGTTCCAAGTTTACGCCATTATAAACAACATATTCTATATAACGTTCCGCGTCTATTATTCGATATAATGTTCCGAGTCCACGCCATTATAAACAACATATTCTATATAACGTTCCGCGTCGATTATTCGATATAATGTTCCGAGTCCATGCCATTATAAACAAGCAAACGTAGTTGCACGGATCATTATTGAAAATAAAGCAACTTAATCTGGACAGTGAAATATTTTAAACATTTAGGGATCACCATCGATAACCAACTCAGTTGAAAAGCACATGTGGAAACTATGAACATAAAATTAAAAACGAGAATGGTTTGTCTGGGGAAACTAAGATCATTTAATATTAACAAAGAAAAATGTTTAAACTGTTCTATTGCTCAATACTAACAAGTGTAATTTCATTTAAAACAAACAGCTGGGGTGATAACATATATCTAGGAAACAGGAGCAAGCTGATCAAGATAATAAGGAGAGCCAGTGCCGTGATTGGACAGTACCAGATTGACTTTGACACTCTACCGAAACAACGCGACAAGAGAAACATTAAAAATATTTAAATTCTTGAGGATAACATGCATACTCTTTATGACGAAAATAGCAGTTTTATAGGTAGAGGCGGTAGGTACAGGATACTAAAGACTAAACAAGCAGGTGCAGAAATTCATTCGTTCCCTGAACAATAATTACATTTCTAAATGAATTATTTCAAAGGCTCTCACTTGAAAATTACAACCTCTATTAATTTTATTCTAAATTTCTACCTTTTCAATTTGGTACTTTTACATGAACTTTATTGTAAATAAAATTTGTATGTGGACATTTTTTTCTATTAAGACAAAAATTGTCTCGCTTTTTTAAAAATCTATTTTAATTTCCATTTGCTTTGAAATTGTTATTTTTATAATTAAATTTATTTCCAAACTGTATCTTCTAATACTTTTTGAAGTCTATATCTTAAACTCATAAATTTACCTCTGGAATTAATACAGTTTTTTTTTTATGTATTCTGTATTCACAAAGTCAACTAGAAGAATCTAAAGCTATAGCTCTCAAAGTTAGCCAGGCTAATCTAAAGCCAGCTTTCAAAGTTAACTAGACCAATATAAAGCTAGCGCCCAAAGTAGACTGATATAAAGGTAGCTGCCAAAATTAACTAGACTAGTATAAAGCTAGCTGCTGTCAAAGTAAACTAGCATAACATAAAGCTAGCTGTCAAAGTTACCCTCGATTCTCTGCTCGTCCCGAAAAAAAGTCAATCAACTTCTGGGGATGTGGTAGAGTTGAGGACTGGTTCAATTATTATTGTGGCCCTCGTACAAATACATCTACGACTGTACCGAGTTTGCACGGCCTGATTCTCTGGCTCTACCAAACACTGATACCCTGTTACGGAAAGTAAATAATAATAATAATTTATTGCATTTATATATTGCGCATTTCCAAAATTTAAGTTTTGCTCAATGCGCAGTACATTAAAAGAAACCATGTACATGAAATAAACATAAATAAATTTGTAAACATCACAGAGGTAATGGCACAAACAAACATGCAAATGATATATTCAATCACACATACACACACATGCACATAAACATACACTCACAGACACACACACACACATACACTCACACACCCATACGCATACATACACAAGTATCATACACCTACACACACCCAGACAAACACACACATGCACACCAAGATCAAAGAATAATAATGCAGATCAATAATCGTGAGAATTATGGTAGTTCCATGCCAAATGCTTTTTTAAAAAGGTAAGTTTTAAGATGTTTCTTAAATATTGTGATAGAGGCAGACTCTCTCAATGACTTGGGCAGTTCATTCCATATAAGGGGGCCAGCATAGTCGAAAGATCGTTCACCATAAAATTTATACTTTCTGGATGGGAGACATAAAGTTAATGTGTCACTGGAAGATCTCAGAGCACGCCTAGGACAGCAAAGGTGCATGTAGTCTTGTAAATACTGGGGAGATGTCTTATGCAAAGACTTAAAACAAAAAACAGCAAGCTTATATTCTATTCTCTGTCTCACTGGCAGCCAGTGCAATTGCTTTAAGACGCAGATTTTTTGAGTTTAAGAACAAGTCTTGCTGCATTGTTTTGAACTACCTGGAGTTTGGACAAGTTGTCTTCCGTTATACCACTCAAGAGTGAGTTACAATAATCTAAGCGAGATAAAACAAGTGTTGACAAGTACAGTTCGCTCCTACCAGCTCTCTCACAAAGCATCTTTGAAATCCAAACATTTGACACTCCACTGAGCCGTTTGTGCGGATAATTATACTTCCGATCACTATGGATTGGAGATGAGAGAATTCCGATCTCTATGGATTGGAGATGAGAGAATTCCGATCTCTATGGATTGGAGATGAAGAGAACAAAGCTGATCAAAGGCTGAAAAGGCTCCCCCAGTGCGCTCATGTTGAAACAGCTACAAGTAGTACAACTGTCGCGTGTTGTCGGCCATCCATTCTTGAATAGGCTGTCTCAGTTCTAGCGGGCCTTTAAAATGTTCACAATCTAGGCTATGCATGATTCTGATTTGGTACTTCCGTTTTAATAGACTGGACACATAAAATGAGGAAGGCATTTAGGTTTATTTTAAAGATTATTTTTCAGTATTTAACAATGATATTTTAGTTTAGATTTTCAATAATACAACATAATTATCAATTGCTTTTTCTTTGAATTGCGTAATTGTAATAATTACTTTAAAAATATAATTATTATATCGCACACATACATGCATGTTTCCTGTTGTTGTTGAAAAGTATTAGTGCTCCCCTTTTTTATTTGTAAATAACAATTGGATTTTTGTTGTTGTGCTGCACTGATTGACTTATGTTCTTTTAATTCAATTGAGTTAGATTTTTTAGTTGATTTTTACTCTCCCAATGAATATGACCTTCAGGCGATGGCACCCTTAACTACTAATTCCTTTCCCAATCACAGCGGTTGAGCGAGTCCCTTCACTCTCTCATTATTTCCTCATCAAGACGAACCACACGACATGAACATCATATTAGCTTAATCAACTGAAAGAAAACAACTCAAATGTTTTCCTTCTGTGAACATATCACACACTAGTTAATGTTTATCTTTTATTTATTTTGTAATATCTTCAAATCATAAAATAAATGAGGGAAAAAATCAGACATTCAAACAAAGAGCGCAGGCGGCGAATTATGAATTATAATGTTTGGTTCAGGCTAACTGAGGAAGGTTGCCCGTAGGTGATTTATCGGTCGCTTGGCCTGCCGTAAGGAGGCGGGTTGGCCCTGGGATACAACATCGGCTTTCGACGCCAGGTCCCTAGTTGGGCCAGTGTAAGTTTAACGTGACCGACTGAGACAGGGGTCATGGTATCCCCACCCTGTCTCGTGTGTGGTGGCACATAAAAGTTATCAGACGTCAGTCTTGGGATCCGTCCACAAAATAGCATATAATTTATAGTGTTGACGTTGGACTTAAAACCAACTCAACTCAACTGAACCTCTGTAATGAGAAAGTTTGTAGTGGTATCTGTGGAAATGCACCCGGTCCAAATATTATTCACCATGAAGCAAAGCATGTAGCTGGGTTTTCAAAAGCTTTGGTTTAATTTCCGTGAAGGACAATAGGAACACTATGGCAAATAGAGGGAGGGAGAGAGAGAGAGAGAGAGAGAGAGAGAGAGAGAGAGAGAGAGAGAGAGAGAGAGAGAGAGAGAGAGAGATAAAGATAAGGAGAAAAAGAGAGAGATATTGAGATTCTCATGGATTTGGGGGGAGGTTGAGGATGAGTGAGGGCAGCATTCAAGGTGGGTCCCACACCGCCCCCACCCACCCCACCCCCACAAAAAGGGGCTCACACTAGACTAGACCCTTCTTTAAAATGCTTTGTAAAATGACGCATGCTAGGACAACCATATGGGAGTGAGGGGCCTCTCACCTGAGCTGAACCCAGGGCCTCCTGCAACCTAAATCGGCACTGATTAGTGTGGGGGAGTATAAGAGAGAATGACAGAGAGGCACACTAAAGGAGAGAGAGAGAGAGAGAGAGAGAGAGACAGAGAGAGGGAGAAGCATAACAGAGAGAAAGAGAGAAAGAATACATGAAATGATAGCGACATATAACAAGCATTTCATGGCATAGAACGTACAAATCTGTTCATAGCGAGGAACAAAGACCTCATACATTGTTGCTATAAATAGTATAATCGTATTCGGACTCATCGACGGAGGCTCTCCAATGCACTGAGAAACCCAGAGAAAATCCGCCGACTGATGTGTTTTGTAAGTTAATATTCAATCGGTTCTCTGATTCCATGAGCACTGCTTATTTTTCCGTTGTTCCTCTTGCAGACAGCTCTCGCCCTGTTTGTCTGAATAACAGAGCAACCCAGGCCAAAATGGTCATTCCTCGCTCCCGGTCATGTTAACCTTCTGACTAGTTTAATTTCCACAACACGAAAGAAATGTTCTACTGAGGAGGGACCTCCAGCCGACATTTGAACCGCGGGCACAGCTCTCAGGCCACTGCGCTAACAAACTGAGCCACCATTGCTTCTTATCCCTATCCCTCTCCCTCTCTCTTCTTCCCTTCCTCGTCCCTCTCTCCCTCGCCCTCTCTCTTACTCCCTTCCTCTCCCTCTCTCTTATTCCCTCCCCCTCTCCCTCCCCCTCCCTCTCACTCAATTCGCCTTCTCTCAGCGCAAGTGGTAGAGCGCTTGTCTCCCAACCGGTAGATCCCCGGTTCGTGATCCATGATCGATAAAAAATGTACTTGTCCTATCTGATCCCCTAGAGGTTGGATCAATGTCAGAAAAATGTGACCAGCTTAGAAAGGGGTCTTGGTATCCCCACACTTTGTGTTGCAACATGACAAATTGTCAGACGTTAGTGTTGGGACCCGAATATAGTCTATGCGGTGTTGCAGTTAAAGCAACAAACTTATCTCAACTTATCTCAACACAACCTCTCTCTCTCTCTCTCTCTCTCTCTCCCTCTCTCTCTTTCTCTCTGCTCAGCCCCCCATCACCGATGTCTGTTATAAAGTGTGACATTGTTTACGCTAAGCTAGGTGCAGACACATTAACGAACTCAGCTGTTCGACCAGATAGGGTAGAAGGGAGTCTAGGGGTAGAATGCACAAACAAGACGTAGCTCGCGTCTCATCGTAAGAAAATAAGAATGAGAAAGCTTGCTACAAGACGTAAGCTACGTCATGTTTGTGCACTTTACCCTAGATCTAGTTAATTCTGAATGTATCGGTGTTTGAATAGGCACATAGAGGGAGGGTAGGGGGTGTTATGTTAATAAATATGTGAGCTAAGAGTCTGGAAAATTCTAAAATGTTCTCGAGTGAGGAAGAAGGGCTAGAGATTTCTAAATCTGTGCCTTGTGTATATAAGAGCAGAGCGCGATAAAGGAGGTATTGGCGGTTTTGTAGAGAGAGAGCAGACTTTGCATTTCTGATTGTGTTGAAACATCTTGCCGTAGTGAACGCTGTTATTTTGCTGTTGATTAGATCCATTATAGATCTATATAGATTAGCAAGTATTGGTTTAGATCTAGACATTTTTAAGTTGTATTCCTAACCCTCAGACAGGGTGCTTATCAAGAAAGTAGAATTGTTACAAATATAAAAATGATTTCTAGTATTTCATTTTATAACTTTATTCATGTTGACAAGAAAGTGTGTCCGAGTCATCGTGAATTATATGTAACAAACTGACCTGAAACAGGGACACACTTTTTCCAAATCACCGCCACGTAGAGACACTGCCCGGTCAGGTCCAGGCCCTAGGGCGCCACACAGTTCAGACGGTAGAGCTCTCAACAGATCAACAAGAGATCTGAATTTCACCTAGCACCCTCGACTCAATTACAGTATATTTGGTGGACCTAGATAGCGGAACATTAGTTAAAGGTTTCACCAGTACATGGGGGCGCGGTGGCCCAGGGGTAGAACATCGGTTTCCGACGCAAAAGGTCCCGAGTTCGAATCCTGGCGGTTGCGTTCCCTACTGGTTGGGTCGGTGTCAGTATAATGTAACCGACTGAGACAGGAGTCACGGTACCCCCGTCCTGTCTCGTGTGTGGCATAACATACATTGTCAGACGTCCGTCTTGGGGCCCGTCCACAATATAGCCTATATAGTGCTGATGTTGGACGTTAAAACCAACTCAACTCAACTCATTCACCAGTACATACAGTTCTAGCCGAAGTGAAGGCCGGCCCTAGTGTGACGCCTGCAAGACCTCACGAAAAGTTACCTACTTGGACGAGATCCCAGACTGAGGTACCTGAGACTTGAACTGGTTGAGTTGAGTTGAGTACGTTGGTTGCTTAACGTCCAATGTCAGCACTATAGTTATAGACTATATTATGGACGGGCCTCAAGACTGAAGTCTGACAAAGTTAATGTTCTACCACAAATGAGACGGGGAAACTTGGAATCCTGTCTCAGCTGATCACACTATACTGACACCAGTCTGAGAATGAGGTAGAGGCTAGAGGGTAGTTTGCTCTAAAACCTTCATTGTTGGAGACGTTTGGCTCAGTATGTAGTCTCAAGACATGCTCTCACTATTGAACACAGATTTAACACGTTTGCTATGACTTTTGAAATTCTAATTTCATTCTAATAATGTAAACTAAGGAAAGAGCGTCCTTTCATTGGTTTTTCTGATAATGTTCGTAATAATATCAAATCAGAATTTCTGAAGGCGACTATAAATGAGGTGTCATTTCACCCAGAGTTTTATGTAACTTGTAGGAAATACTTGAGCTGTGCTTTAGGTGTTCGTAAGCTCACCAAGCAGTACTGCCCGCAGCGGAGTGCGCAATAAACTCGAAACTGTGCGAACATTTCGTGTATATGTAGGCTCACAGTCCAGCTAATAATGGCACATAAAATTGTCAGACGTTCGTCTTGGGGGCTAACAATGTTGTTATGTGTCTTGCAGAGCCTATCTCCAAGTTCAAAATGTTGGCTTTATCAAACACTGGTGCCAAATTTGGTTAGCTGGTGCAACTACTCTTTAACTTTCTGTCTGTCCTTCCAATCCTCAAATTAAACTCCACACCCAGTGTGAGTTCTCAAATAAACAGGTTCGATGTATGATAGTGCAAATTATTATTTGTGTGTGTGTGTGTGTGTGTGTGTGTGTGTGTGTGAATGAAGTGCAGATTGTGCAACAACGCCAGGAATTCGTTTTGTTTTATCAATACACTTAACGAATGCCAACTAAGTCACCTACTATGAGAGACTAGTGAGTAGTGTGGCTAGTGGTAAGGCACAACAGGTAAGCATGTAGGAAAAGTTAAAACGTTGCTATCGTAAGTTTAAAAGTAAATTGCAGTCAAAATAAAAATTCAAACTAAAATCGAATACAAATAAAAAAAATAAAACCACAAGAAACCGAGTCAGTAGCTTTCATATAGCCGCTGAAAGAAAATTACAAAACCATCGTGTTAGACACACAATCTCATACATGTAACTAAAATATTGCATACGTTTATCGATCCATAATCTACTACCTCCTATCGAACAAATATTTTCTTGAGATTTCGCGACCAGAGATAGAAATCTCTCTGAGTATCAACCTTAATGAGGGAGGGGATATCAAAATAAATGAAAAAAGCCGAAAGCATCCCATATCATCACTCACTCAGTGACAACACTGTTCGATAACAAGTTTCCTGTTACAAAGAGGATCCCGTTACACCACACACGCACTCCCCGAACCTTCACTCGCACAATGTTAAACAATGCATGTAGTGTCTAAAACACGGAAGTCATCCCCTCAAGATCCACCCTCATCAAAAGCACCCATCGTCACAGATACCGCAGTTGTGTCTACTACGATGTAAACCTATGATCATAGGAAGTGCAATAACATTAATCTGAACCACACGGGGAACTTCTTCTATGATGTGACAGAAACCATTGGTAGACCACCACCACCACCACCACCACCACAGACCAGCTCTATCATTAACACGCCGTCTCAAACGCTACTACGATACGAAGCGAACCATGTCAGCGCACACCCACATCTTGAATTCAAGTATGCAGCGTGGAACGGCTCAGCGTTTAGCAGAAAGCTTCCATAGTTAACTCTATCTGATAAGACGCCTTCCCTGAAGTCATCTAACTTCTAAAGGACGCCTTCCCTAAAGTCATCTAACTTCTAAAGGACGCCTTCCCTAAAGTCATCTCGACTTCTAAAGGACGCCTTCCCTAAAGTCATCTAACTTCTAAAGGACGCCTTCCCTAAAGTCATCTCGACTTCTAAAGGACGCCTTCCCTAAAGTCATCTCGACTTCTAAAGGACGCCTTCCCTAAAGTCATCTAGTTGCGGTAGACTTTACTTATTAATGAAAGAATTTCTAAACAACGAGAAATATAAATAATTAAAAAATAATATGGTTATATAAACTACAAAAAAACAACAACAAAAAACAACAAGATAAGATAAGATAAGACAAATTTGTATTTATTCACAAGGGAAATTTTGGTTGGATATAATTATAATTATATGATAATTATCAGCCACAACAGGGAAATTGATATTGACACGAAAACAATGATGAAGCATAAGCATCGAAAACGTCCACAACATCTATCCCTCCTCTTCCTTCCCTCTCTCTCTCTCTCTCTCTCGTCTCTCTTCTCTCTCTCTCTCTCTCTCTCTCTCTCTCTCTCTCACTTTCACAGTATTCTTTTTGTTAAATCTTTATGTTACACATTTCATTTCATATCATAAGGACAGATGACATTAAGATCGATGTAGGCAAGAAATGTTATAAAGGAGGTGGCGAAATTGACTCCAGTATAGTGCATGCTAGTTACCCTAGCATTCTTGCGGTAGAATTGACTCAGTCAAGGTAACAGAACTTACAAGTCTAAGACTAGAGTAAAACTCGCAAGTTCACATAATTATATAAAAAAAACATTTTAGTGCGCAAACAGAAAAACATAATATTAATGTATAATCAAAGGACTGGATAAAGTTTCTGCTTATTGAATTATTACGACTCATGCGCATTTCTCTATATTCTCTTAAGGCCTCCAAGGGCGGAGAAAGCGTTGACACAAACTTTCAACATGCACAGTATTTGCAAACAGGTTCACATTTTTCACACAGTTAGGAGCATGTATGATAAGTTATAGCCTGGGGCCACTAACATCAGCCTATGACGTGTGTGTTTCTAGGAATTACTGCCGCACTGCACTTACTCAGACCATACGGCTCAATATTGTCACAGTACGTGCCCTACTCACACGGGTAATA
>RQTK01000764.1:64799-97368 GCA_003991915.1 Elysia chlorotica | reverse complement strand
TCCACCAAACCGATCGCCCCCCCCCCCCCTACTCATGCAGTTCTCTCTGGTGGCATTGTTAGTAGATTATTTTTCTATCATATCTAGTTTAATAACACTTGATTTCAGGGAAAGAAGGTGAAACTGGTGAAGACCAGCTTTTCCCTTGATTTGACCATGTACTGCCAATCGAACTGTGGAAGTCAACACTCTAACCGAAAAACTGAAACAGCATTACATTATCGAACTTGTAACGAGGCTCAGTTTGGTTTATCAAGATGTAACATTTCTCTGTTGGACATGGGATTCGAACCTTGCTATGTATAGATCAATGTACTTCCATTCCGTGCATATTGTTATTCTTCTACAAGTATAATGCATTAACTGTCTTAGGACATCATGGGCACAACATAGCTGTTACCGTGCTGACGTGCCGTAAAAACAACTCACTCACTCACCATGGCTGAATGTAAATTAAGAGAGGATTTTTTTGTGGTGGAGTGGTGATTAGAAGAACGTTTAAACGTATATTACAATGTTATGAAAACAAAACAAAACAAACATAGTTTTCTATAAAAAAAAAAAAAAGACAAAAATAAATGGCTAGACAACAAGAAAACTGGTGTACCAGTATCACATGAATAAAACCCACACTGTCGGACGACAATCAGACCCATTCTCGTATGGTGCAGAAGCAGAAACTGTTGAACATGCTCTACACGACTGCAATAAGCATGAAAACGTCGGGTAAACTGCAGGGAGTCAATGAACCGACCTGCATTGTCCAGATAAATAGAAAACTGCAGAATGTGTTGCCCTGCAAAGATTGATGAATAGCATGACATCATTGGAGAATGGAAAAAAAAAGAAATTTCCTAACAAAAAACGAAAGAAGCGGGCCATGCTCTCCTCTATTTTAGCCTTTGTTATGATATAGAAAACAAATGGACTTGATACGTTTTTGTACGATGGAGAAGGTTGCCGCGTCGATTTTTTGTAATACACACTATACCTCAAATATTTTTTTAATATTTCTGTTTTGTTTTTCAATTTAAAACCCGCAATTTCCTGTAGCCAGCTTCTTGATTAAAAGTGAATTCTCACAGTTTTTCTGCGACATTTATATTTAGATATGGTAAGCTTCCCTATAAGACGCCGTGATTTATCTTCTTCATCTGGCTCTTAATCATTCCATCTCTATCGATTATCCGCAGAATAACCGATTTTTCATCCAGCTGCACCTGGACTCCAAGACGAGCTTCAATCTTAGATGCTACAGCGTTCTCATTTCTGCATATGGATAAAAAAAGTGTTCCGTCTTGTCTTTATTTTCACACCACGGGCAATTTTCTGATCCCTGATACCCATTCTCTTTAACTGGTGAGCCAGATGTTGTGAAGAACATCCCACTGGGTTAATCGAAGTCGAGTTTCTTAAGTGTATTGTGCTGCTATAGTCCAGTATCCCTCATTTAAACTTACTCCATACTTTTTTGCCCAAATATTGTTTATAAAAGTTTTTTTCAGCGGTCTGTGTCATCTCATACAGGCGTTTTCTGTTTAGTTTAGTCATATCCTTCAGCAGAAATAGAGATGTAAAATATTCACTGCGTCACGAATGGTCGTTATTTCTGTAATATTTTTTAATGCATTGAAAATAACATTATAATCTAAAGGGGCTCTGGAGTAATTTCTATACCGACTGGTGAAATATACACATGAGATAATGCTTGCACTCCACCCATATATGTTTTGGACATATAACTCCGTTGTTAATAGATGATTCTAGAAAAGGATAATTTCCCTTCGTACCCTATCGTGGAGTTATTGTACACGGGCTGATAATAAACCGGGTAAGCAGCATTATCTTTGTAAAATATTTAAGCCATAACTTCAGTGATTCTCTCCAGAATTCGCTATTGATCAAATCGTATCCTTTGTAATCCATAGGTGTGATAGGACTTAGGAAAGCAGCATCGCCACCTACCTTGTTAAGGAAATATAAGGGAAGAGCTTTCCAGCTTTCCATTTTTCTAGATAATAGACACCGTACATTCTCAAGCTTAAAATACTGCTGCATTGTTTCTATGTGTATCATTCTGGGTCCCCCATCAATGTAGGGAGAGTACAGTGTGCTTCTTCTGACCCTTTCAAAAGCTTTTTTGCTGTTGTATATATTTTTCTCCAAAGAAATTCGAGAACAATCCTGTTTATTTCTTAATTTGCGGGCGAGGGAAGTGATATACTTTGCATAATGTGAATAAACGTTGAGATCCCAAAGGCTTAATTATATTGACATTTCCTATTATACCTAGGTTTCTCTTGCTTCAGTCGTTAGTCAATTTTTCCAAGGATTCTGTTATTTCCCCAATTTTCTGTCATGTGTTTGGCACTTATACACGTGCTAAAGAAAAACCCACGTAATTTTTATTTGTTTGTTTTCTTTATGCCTCGAAAGGCTTCCTTTAGATTTGGATTCGCTGGAAGTTGCATATACCTTGATTTTTTAAAATTTTAAATCTTTTATGTAAACTAACCGCGGATTGCAGTATTTTAAATTGCATGTAGGTGGAATCTTAATACCTTTGATTCTATCATCTTACAACATTTTTAGGGAGAGAAATTCCGCGGCTTTAGTAAATAGCAATGGAGAAATAGGGCACCCCTGTCTAACGCCTCGTGTCATAAGAAAATCTTCGGTGCAGTATCATCCGTTCTGTACATAGCACTTCATATCAGTTAATAAAATATTCATCCACCTTATAAAACAACCGAGAAATCACATTTTCGCAAATAATTCTTTAATGAAAAAAATTATAAAGGATGTGGATATTGTTTCAAAGATATTTTCGAAATCTATACACAGCACAATCCCTTCTAATATGTTTAGATGTATATGTCATCTACTGTGCTTAGAAAATGCAATATGCAAGGTAACATGTTACGTCCCTTTATAAAGCCAAACTGATTATTACTCACTACAGACTCCGCTACTATCTGCAACCTTAAAACTAAAATGTTTGCTTATATAGTGTAATCTGCATTTGTTGATGCTATGGGTCTCCAGTTTCGAATATTTTCCCAGATCTTTGCCTTTGTGAATTTTAAGTCCGATTGTTTTGTCTCTGCCACGGCGATAGTGCGCATTCTTCATAACTATAATTATAGGCATCCATGAGAGGTTTTTTAAAGTTGTTTCCAGAATATTTTATAAAATTCGGTTGGTATCCCGTCCTGTCCCGGAGAAGATCGTTTTTTTTCTTCTTTTTTTTCCCTAAGGCTCCTAACACTTCAGTTTCTGTTATGTGTTAATCACATACATGTTTGTTATTCTCTGATTAACGAGGGACATTCAAGCTCTTGCAGAGAGTATCCAAATTTCTCAACACCTGTTCATTTTGAGGTTGTTTCTGTATATATGTGTTTGTAATATTCCATGATATTGACTAGTATTTTTGTTTCACCCGTAACGGTAGTGCCTTCACTATCGGCCACAATACGCATCATATTATTTTTAGCCCGCACGTTCTTTAATCCTAGAAAATATTTAGTGTCCTTTCCTCCCTACTCTATCCTTTTCATTCTTGACATATTCTGTGCTCCTTTTCATTTACTCAGTTGACCTATTTCTAGGTGACATTTTTTGTCTGGAGTTTCTTTTCAATCTCGATAGTTATAGAACAGACGTTACATCTTTCTTCAAGAGTATTCAATTCTGAAAGCAAGTCATTTAATTCTTTTCCTTGATTGATTGTTTGTATCTGCTGTATTGTTGACTCACTTCCTTTATATCTGCTTTAATTATTTCCCATCTCACATGACAGCCCAGACCTTCGTTTTTTTTTCTTCTATACTTTCAATAACAGTGCTGCTCATTAGTTTGATATAGCCACTGTCAGTGAGCAATGATGTGTTTATTTCATATCGTGTCTGACCTCGTTTGAATGTTGAAAACTTGAGTGTACACGTCACGACTCTGCCGTCGGTGAAATCGAGCTATATGATTTCTACTGTGTTAACAAACGGGAGTCCAGCCGTCTCACTGCCGCAGGAGCGCAGCGCCGCCAAGTGTGGTCTTTCTCAGTCGCGTGTTTAATTCTCCACACACCAGGCACATAAGACGAGCCGTAGAATTGTTTAAGCTTCTACAAGTTATCTCTTATAAACTTATGACTTGATGATTTGTATCCAGAAGGTTGTTAAAAATATTGTTTTCTCCTTTTCATCTCATGGGCTGTTTAGTTACATTTACAAGATAAATTGTGTCATTCGAAATACATGTAGTAATAGATGATATGAGAATCCTTTACTGATTATAAAGCTGTTCTAATTATTAAACATCTACTAAAAAGTATAAGCAGACCCTTATACGCCCAACTGCCCAACTGAAGTGAACCTCCCCACCCCGTTCTTTTTCTACTTCCGTAATATTGCATTCATTCAGATATGTCATTTGGAGGGCGGTTGGCGCCATATTTTATTTGTATTTTTTTTTTCGAAACCGATTATGTCTAATGTGGTGCAAGTGAGCTACTGAAACCCACCTTTAAATGCCCATTATTGTTGGCCATTGATCATTGCCCGTTGGAAGATTCTGATCAGCAACATGTAGTCAGTTCACTCGACTAGCCGTCTCAGCTCTCCAACCTGGCCCTCTGGCTAGCGCGCTCCTTAGCGGCGGGGGAGATGGCGCTGGTTGTCGTTGTTGTTGTTGGGTTGGTTTAACGTCCAACAGCAGCACTATATAGGCTATATTGTGGACGGGCCCCAAGACGGACGTCTGACAATTTTATGTGCTGCCACACACGAGACAGGGCGGGGATACCATGACTCCTGTCTCAGCCGGTCACATTATACTGACCAACCAGTAGGGAACCCAACAGCTAGGATTCGAACTCGGGACCTTTTGCGTCGGAAGCCGATGTTCTACCCCTGGACCACCGCGCTCCCCATTGACGCTGGTAGATCTGTCCCTAAACATAGCAGGTATAGTCAGGTCACTAGAGGTTTTTCCCTCCCCTTTCCCACTTTTCTTCTTCCTTGAAGGTTTTTGATCTGGCAAATTTCCATCACCTTGAAATGGCTTTTTCTTTTCTGTTCTGGGTTAGAAGAACCCTCAATCTCTTCAATGAAAGCAGCCTGGCTGTTTTTGGGTGGGTGAAGCTTACTTCGCATCCACTCTCGCTGCTTGCATATTCTGACTTAGTTCACCTACAAAATGAGAGATACCCAAGAAAATAAGGCTTCTTGGAATTCCAACATTTTGGTTGCTCAGTGCAGTCTCTCGCAATATGTCCACCCTTAAAGCATTGGTGGCATGCTCGATTGTGGTAGATGTTTGCTTGGAAAGGAGCCAACTCTATCACTCGAGGAAGAGGTGTCATAGGTAGTTCTACCTACACCACCCCCTACCCGTCAACCAGCGCGTCAATTTACCGACCTGGTCTCCCGCCCCATCTAAAACCAATGGGCCAAGCAGGTCACCCCAATTTTTAAACCTCCCCTCACAATCAGTGTCTGACTAAGATAGATGGACACTGTCGATGGTGTGGCGGGTGGATTAACTTCTTTTCCGTCTCCCTCTCTCATAAGCTAAGAGTTTTGACTTTTAACTGATTTTGTTTCCCTCTCAGGGGGGGGGGGCGCGGTGGTCCAGGGGTAGAACATGGGCTTCCGGTGCAAAGGGTCCCGGGGGGGGGGGCGGTGGTCCAGCGGTAGAACAAAAGGTCCCGAGTTCGAATCCTGGCTGTTGCGTTCCCTACTGGTTGGGTCGGTGTCAGTATAATGTGACCGGCTGAGACAGGAGTCATGGTATCCCCGCCCTGTCTCGTGTGTGGCAGCACTTCAAATTGTCAGACGTCCGTCTTGGGACCCGTCCACAATATAATCTATATAGCACTGCTGTTGGACGTTAAACCAACCCAACCAACCAACCATCCCTCTCAGTGTAAGCCCCTGTGTGGCTCGCCCTAGTCTTAGCATTGGCCGTATAGAGCCATCACAGGGAACCTGAATCGCCAAGCAAAGCTGAGTGACTGTCACATCAGCAGGCAAGTCACCCGCGAGGACAGAGCCAGGTTTGACACTTTTGCCATACTTAGCTGAGATTAGGCTAGCAGAGAGTAAATATTTATTGTATGGCTCCTTCAACATGTGAGCGAATTTAAACCTAAGTGTGTAGAAAACGTGACAGAAAGAAAATGAAGAGAAAAGGGAGAAGTAAATAGATAGATAGATAGATAGATCGATAGATAGATAGATAGATAGATAGATAGATAGATAGATAGATAGATAGATAGATAGATAGATAGATAGATAGATAGATAGATAGATAGATAGATAGATAGATAGATAGATAGATAGATGACCTAAGACTCACAATACTTGCCATGTTTTGTAACACTGTGAATTTCACCGAGTGAAATTTTTTCATTCGAGTGTCTTATGTTTTTCTTTTGTTTTTGGTAACCATAACTTATCACTTTTTAAAAAACAAAAACAGCATTTACTACAAATCTTTATTATTTTTTTGTACCACCACACACACCATCGTCTTATTGTTTAACCAAGATCTTTTGATCATTTAAACATCGATGTCTTGCCTTTACACTGTCGCTTTTGACATTCTTAAAAAAAAACATGACCAAAATAAGGCCAATTTAATTAAATTTGATAAATGGCGTAAAGTATAAGAAAAAAAAATACTAACCCTTTTGTACCTCCCATTTCACGCAAACACTGTGACCAGCTGAGACAGGAGTCAATGTTATCCCCGCCCTGTCTCTTGTGTGGCAGCACATAAAATTGTCAGACGTCCGTCTTGGGATCCGTCCAGAATATAGCCTATATAGTGCTGCTGTTGGACGTTAAACCAACCAAACCAAACCAATCACGCACACACACACATACACACACCGAAATGAAACTTTAACTACCGCTTTATATTAATTGCCTGTGAAATAAATGAATAGCTATGAGTGAAAAAGCACCCATCGATAAACAACGACGTCTATTTAAAGTTGCCAATCCCAAGACAGGCAGAGCAAATCTGGTACATGGACTAACAACCCACACAAAGAAAAGAAGGATTGCCGCCACTGCAGACCACAGATGTAAGAGGAAAAAGATGGCGAGAGCTCCGCTTGAGTGCGCCTCACATCCGTCTCCATTTGATGTAAGTGACACTTTAAAAGCATGGGCGCCGTCCCCCCAGCAGAGGCTGACACCGCGCGGGTGGAGGGACTAGAGGCCCACACACAGCGCGCAAAAACACAGCACAACATACGCCAGTTCTTTTCCTACCGTGATCGGAGACGTGCCGGAGATTTTGTTTTTTAGTTACTTTTCCTTTAGTCTATAAAAAAAAAGATATACGAAAATATATTTCAGAAATCTGAATGATTTTTTTTTATTATTATCTAAAATAAACATTATTTATTACATAAAGATATAAATGTTCCTCATTATGACCATTTCGTTCCAGAAAGAAACACTTCTTTACAAATCTAAAGAGCTATATATTATAGGTGATAATGATAGTGTAGTAAAAAGGTAGAGCAAAAATGTGAGAATTGTATTGAAAGTAGAAAAAAAATATTACATTTTTTGTTGTGACGATAGTGGGAGGAATGAGTGTGTAGATGATATCTCTGTAAACAAAAGAGCATGGTCAAAAGTACATTGCAAATTTTAGAAAAAAAAAAGTGCATTGAGGAAGGGAAGATTGCAAACAGTTGAACAAAAAATACATGGATAAAGTAAAGACTGCAAACAATTTAACAAAAATAGATGGATGGTTAGCAATAAAGCGCAATGTGAACACTGCATGAAGTTTAGCAATAAAGCGCAACATTATCACTACATGAGGTTTAGCAATAAAGCGCAACATTATCACTAAATGAAGTTTAGCAATAAAGCGCAATGTGAACACTACATGAAGTTTAGCAATAAAGCGCAATGTGAACACTACATGAAGTTTAATAGTAGCCTGCATGGATAAAGTGAAGACTACAAACACGTTAAATATAAAGCGCAATGTGAACACTACACGAAGTTTAGCAATAAAGCGCAACGTGATCATTACATGAAGTTTAGCAATAAAGTGCAACGTGATCACTAGATGAAGTTTAGCAATAAAGTGCAACGTGATCACTAGATGAAGTTTAGCAATAAAGTACAACGTGATCACTAGATAAAGTTTAGCAATAAATGTGAACACTGCATGAAATTTAGCAATAAAGCGCAATGTGAACACTGCATGAAGTTTAGCAATAAAGCGCAATGTGAACACTGCTTGAAGTTTAATAGTAGCCTGCATGGATAAAGTGAAGACTACAAACACGTTAAATATAAAGCGCAACGTGAACATTGCATGAAGTTTAGCAATACAGCACAACGTGAGCATTGCATAAAGTTTAGCAATAAAGCGAAATGTGAACACTGGATGAGGTTTAGCAATAAAGAGCAACGTGATCACTTACAGCAATAAAGTGAAGATATCAAAAAGTTGGGCATCAGAATGTCGAGATAGTATGAACAATAAAAAAAAATACTTGAATGCTGCGTATTTACACTTATGCATGCCCTGTTTCGGATTAGTCGGTGTAAGCTGTAGGGATGGTACACGCGAGATGAGATTAGCTATTGGTTTTTCGGATGCACCAGATGCTGAGTCGTTTGTGCTACGAATTCATAAGCAAAGGTCCATTGTTTGAACCTCAGAAAGTACATCCGTTTCCGATCAGGATTCTTCGGTAAACAAAGCAGTCGTGAAGCTAACTACGGCTTATAACATTCTGCTTTGTAGAGTGCGATATCGTGTGGATGGTTTTACGGGTTTCAACAGTCTTGCTACTCCTGTTTCCGAATAAACCGATAAAGAATCGCGTCACAATTTAGTCTCTTTAGTAAAAAAGTCAAGTACTTTTATTTGCCAAATAAACTTCAGGTAAATCAGGATTAAAATATTATACTTATAACAGGGAATGCATAGAATGTAAGCAGAAACGGAGAATTAATGAACAAACAAATAAAGAAAACATATTCAAAAGGTTCAACATACAGGAAATAAAATGCAGTTGAGTTTGGCGAGGCTGAGAGCATGTCCATTGATCTGGAGGAGATACTGGATGAGTGAGTGAGTTGTTTTTACCGCACGTAAGCACGGTAACGGCTATGTTGTGTCCATGATGTCCAAAGACAGTTATTGCATTATACTAGTAGCAACGGTGATTTCTTTATCTCTCTGAGTAGTAAAAACATAAAAATTGTGCGTCAAAGGTTTTGTTAAAATAATGTGAAGCCTTTTAAAAGATCCATGTGTAGGATGATCACAGTTAAATTTTATTATATACACCAATGACCTTCAAGTACTTAAGAAGGCGCTGAGGACTAACATAAGTAAATATGCTCTCTAGAGGCTTAGAAGCCAGGTGCAGATTTCTTTCCCGGTAAAAAACCAGACAATCAACCAGAATGTGACTAATGGACAGTTGACAGTTGCAGGTTTGACACAGTGAAGACTGGAGTCCAGCATTTGGTGAACAGCTCTTTGAAAGAAGGCACACTGGGCCAATCTTGACTAGGGCCTTCCTTGTCTTTTCAGAGGAATTGTTGAGCCTGGATACCGCCCACAGCATAAGTTCAAGCTTATGCAGATTTGTGTGAAAACGAACAAGAGGGGAACATTATGTGGAACATTATTATTATGATATTATGATATAATCCTCATTTTCATTTTAACTATTGCCATGAGCGAACAGTTATAAACCACCGCATTATTACTAAACCTAATTTGTAACCCCCCCCCCTCCCCAAACATCCATTAAACCTTTAGCAAACTAGCTCATAAGGAGAGACTTTTATTTTGGAAAAAGAGGGGAGGGGAGAGAGCAAAGGCCAGTTGTTTGTCCCCGCCTCATCCTCACCAGGCGTAAACAAAGAAGCGCACGGTTCTGGTAAATGAAGTCCGCCAGATAACACGCATTGGCTTTTAAAGTGGTAAGCAAACACGACGGGCCAGAGCGACTTGCACAGGTCGACAAACCAAAGTTTACAGACCAATAACAGCATGGCTATTGCTGGAGAAGAGAACCTCGAGCCTAAATACTTGGCTTTGTAGACCACCTTCGGCGCTGTGAGACCACAGATCGTAATGTCTTCCACCGAGATAGGACAGCCCCTCGCGAGCTGAACCCAGAGTGTGTATAAAGGAAAACAACAGACTTTTGGAATTGTGATAATTGTTTCTATAGCTAAAAATATCCGGGTGCTGGTGGGAAAGAAAGAAAGAAAGAAAGATAGATAGAGAGATAGAGAGAGAGAGAGAGAGAGAGAGAGAGAGAGAGAGAGAGAGAGAGAGAGAGAGATGAGAGAGAGAGAGAGAGAGAGAGAGAGAGAGAGAGAGAGAGAGAGAGAGAGAGAGAGAGAGAGAGAGAGAGAGAGAGAGAGAGAGAGAGAGAGAGAGAGAGAGAGAGAGAGAGAGAGATTATTATTATTAGACCACATAATTCTCAATGCGTGTCTTTTTTTTAGCGTCATCAAGAGTTTACTACGATTAATTACACTAATCAAAATATTATTGTGTAATATTAAAACTGAGGAATTTCTTTGTTGAAGTAAATGAGTAAGTGAGTGAGTGAGTGTGTGAGTCTGTGAGTTTGTTTTTACAGCACGTCAGCCATTTTACATCAGAAAATTCAGTAAAAGGTTCTAAAAAAATTGTATCAAACTTAAAAAAAACTACACTATTTCAATCTGAGAGTGCAGCCGCTAAGAATTAAACAATGCAAAAATAAATTGTTATAAATCCACAAGGAGCATCTAGATAGAACTGTCCGAGCTACGAGGATCAAAGTAATAAAAAGCCTCCAAAAGTCATGCCTGGGTCTAAATCCACATTGAGATGACGGGAACAATTGGCTCTTTTTGTACACTATTTTTCTCTATGAAACAACGTAAGCTACATAGATAACAACAATTCTATTGTAGTGGATTTTCACTCTGTAAAACGTTTCTGTAAACATAATTAGCAGATTATACGAATAGAGAATTCGCGAAAAATACACGAGCCATTCGAAATCTAGTGCTAATTTATTTAACACTAACAGCAGTTAAAATTTACCGTCTTAGAAATGCCTTGCATTGATCGAAAGAAACTGGGTACTCTGGGTAAAGTGGGTCAGTGTTGGTTTTTATCTGAATGTGTTTGTTTTCCTGGGACAGACACAACAATCGACGTATGCTCTGTAAGGTTTCTCTGTAAATGAAGACAGTGCTTATAAGTCTTGCGTCAAGTCTTATGCATAATTAAAATTATTATGAACCCTAGTGTTTGGCAGCATTTTAGTTTCATACTTGATTTTTTAGTAGTAACGAAAATCCGCCGTTTCACTAGGATGTCTTGAAAGTAGGTACTCTAACTTGTCAATGTCTTTCACTGTCTTCAATTTTTTCTTGTAGTAATTATGTATGTTCCCCGTAGCCCAACGTCGTGTTTTGTACCATTGTCCATACGCCGTTTTGCCTCTGTGTAACACCAGTTTTCTTAATACTCAACAAATAGGTCGTATTTGAGGAATACATACAATGTAAAAAGAGGAATACAAAAAAAAACCCAACAACCACATCATAGAAAATTCCCATTTAAGGAATTTAAATTTAAATTAAAACAAAACAAAACAAAACGAAACAACAAAGACAAAATAAAAAACAACAACGGCTGTAGTCCTTTTTTTACCGCCCCCTCCTCCCCCTTTTCCCATTGGCAACATGAACGAAAAGGAACGCCATTGGAAAGCCATAAGAATTGATCCAATCATGTCTAGCACATAGTCACTTCATTTTGTTCTCCTAATCATAATGAGAAGTCGATTTACTTTACTTTAGTCAAACCCGTTCCACTTTATTCGTAAATCTGTTTTCTAGTAGTCATCGAAACGCAGTTTATTCCAACAGAGTTTATAGAAGTTGTTTTATTTTCCTACAAGAACAAAACAAATGCAAAATAACAACAGCAATATCAACAACAGCAACAAAAACATCAACAACAACAACAACAACAACAACAACAACAACAACAACAACAACAACAACAACAACAACAACAACAACAACAACAACAACAACAACAACAACAACAACAACAACAAACAACAACAACAAAACAGAACATCAAGCCATTAAACAAAAAACTAACTCTTATCTCAAGCCATTAATAACAAAAGAGGCACCTGCTTTGAAAAACGTTCGTCTTTACATAATGCTATGAGAGCATTCGTGTTGGTTTTTTTTATGGTATGGATGTGTGGTTAGTGTTTAACAACGAGCTTCTACTAGGCGCAATCTTTTCCCATCACGCCGCACACAATAAGTCATGCTGTCAGCATTGATATGTTCCTGTGCTAGTACAGTCCTCTTTCTATTGATCTGCACACCTTTAGCTTTGAAATAATAACAATCAAAGAGCTGTAAGCTTAATGTGAGTCTTCTGGCAGGAGCTCCCGTTTGTCTCTTGGTCGACGCATTGCCTAGCCTATAGAGTCTATAAATAGAATATCATTGCAAAACTGTGGTATAATCCTACAAGTGTATATGTTATATATAAGTTGGTAACTACCACCTAAGTTTAGCTAGTGGCGCCAACCCCCGTGACAGATAGTCAGTACATGTGCTGTGTAATCCGTACTACAAAGTCATGTAATCACTCACTCAGTCGCTTGTAAAGCGAGCACGTACCAATCAACATGTCTTGTTTATACTATTTATGTGTGAATGCTACATGGTGGCAGCGGTAGAGTTTTGTTTAGAACCTAAAGTTACAAGGTAACTGGTACATTTGTCTAGACATATATATATATTGACATCGTACAAAGTAAATAGATGTACATTAGCCCAATATAAGTTTGTAAGTATTAATGATTTTATAACTGGGCAATGTGGGCCGTCTGTTCGCCGCCACTCTAACCTTCCCTCACCTAAGTCGTTTGACGGCACAGCGGCACAATGGTCAAGGTGGAGAGCAAGGTTTCAAAGGTACGGATTGTTCTCTGGCCTATCCGAGAGCCCCTAATATGAACAAGTAGGAACATTGTTATACTCAATGGGTGATATAGACGATGACCTCATAGCCACCACAAAAATAGATGAAGGCACACCAACTTACGACGAGGCGATCGCCATGTTTGATAAACACTTCAAGTCTCGTAAGAACACATTTACAATCTTCCCTAGAGCGACCTCAACCGAAGGTGTCAACAGGCAGGTGAGTCGGTTGACTCGTTTATCCAAGATGTCCATCGGCTGGCAGACGACTGCAGCTACTTATGTCTTAAACTTAAAGACGAGCTTACTCGGGACCGAGTCGTTGACGGAGTCAGGGATCACGAGCTGTCTTAGCCCGTGTTTCCACTGAAACAGAAACGAACCGACCCAAACCGACCCGACCCTACAAAAGCTGATCAGCACTGTTTCCGAATGATAATCTGAGGGAAATATTGTATAACTAACTGAAATATCAGATTTTATTATTAATTTGTTTCGTAAGAATTCTATTTATCTTAAAAAGAGGTCCTCCCATATAACTAATAGGCTTCCTGTGCGTATTTTTAGCGTCCTTGGGTTTAGTTGAACCGAGAACTTTTAACATGGGATTAATATTTTTTATCACGCGTGAGACACACCTACTGCTGGAAGGAATCAACGCTTTACATAAGCGGTATTTCTCAAAAAAGCTTATAATCACCTACCCACATCCACACACATTAATAATTGGCTGAGTAATTTGAAGGACTCGTAAACCTAAGCAAAATAGAGAAAAATCTTTTATAATTTTGTACTTATAATCTTTGGTTAAAACCAAAGTCTTCCAAGGTTAACAAGCAGTCTCCAAAATAGACAATTTTTACTCTCTAAGTGAGCCTCATCACTAGCATTGAACAGCTTCGCTTCGCGCTGGACAGAATTTCCAAACAATGTAAAATCTTAGATCTTCCAATTATTTCTCTAAAATCCCTTAAAATAGTGCTTGTGGACGGAATCCGCCTACAACGGGGCTCTATGTAAGCATGCGAGTGCAAAAAGACAAGGCTTAGTTGGGGGCATTCATTGTCCATCTTTGTCGCGTGGAGTGAGGAGCGGCTAAAACCAACTTCATGTATCCTTCTAGCCTTACCGCTGAGTTGGTTTAACGTCCGACATCAGCAATATAAAGACTATAATGTGGACAGGCCTCAAGACTGACGCCTGACAATTTTATGTGCTGCCACACACGAGACAGAGCGAGGATACCATGACTCGTGTCTTAGTTGGTCACGTTAAACTGACACAGACCCAACAAGTAGGGAGTGCAATCAACAGGGCTCGTACCCAGACCTTTTGCGTCGGAAGCAGATGTTCTACCCCAGGGCCACCGCGCCCACTTACCATGCGAATAATTTATGTAAATACAGACGGACCACTGGTGAATTTACCTTTTAATCTTCGGAAGCCATCGTTCACACAAAGCTGTAGGCTTGAAAACAAACTCATCAAGATTTAAATGCTTAGTGGAGTGACCAAAACGAAAAGAAAAAAGTTCGCTGCAGAAAACACAGAAATCACGTCAGGAAATGATTATCACTATGCCTATGTTTGGGTCGCAGTGCCCACTTTAATACGGGGACCGCGCCCCCAACCTAAAGCGCCCCCCCCCCAAACCAGAAGCGACCCCCTTAAAATTGGTAAAGTATGCATCTATTAACAATCATAAGGGAGTGCGGGGCCTCTCGTCTACGCCAGGGCTCCCTGCAACTTCAGTCGGCACTGTTGGGTTGTGATGTAAAGTGAAGGGAAGCCTGCACTGTTGAACTTTCTTTGAGATTTCGCAAACATTAACTATTTTATTCCTGTTGGTTGAAAGAAGTGAGAGATGTTCAATAAGCAGAAACTTCACAGTACTATAGTTTGGTACATCTAAAAAAATTGTTTGCGCACTTTGTGTTCTCCTTTAAAGACTAGAATAAGCCGCACCATTTAGCACCCTTTACCTTTCTTGTTTGATCATCTACTGTGGTTTTAAAAAAAAATGCATATTCCTAACTAAGTTCCAGAACTCTTTTTCACATTTCTAATTAATAGCCCTGAGCTTGACATAAGAGGGTTAGCTGGACGCTGCAATTACCTTTTTGCACTACCATACCATTTTAGTTCATTTTATTGAACATATATATACAAGCAGTATCCACTGTTTGTTTTGAATCAAGGCTTATTTAATAAAAGGCAAAGACACGGAACTGAACAAAATAAAACGTTTTTGTCACACCAAGTGTGTGTGTAATTTATTAATATTAATTTATAACATAGTTGGATAGGACAGGTTGCTAGTTATTAAAATTATTATTTTTCGGCCCACACGATCCGCCTTCGCAATAACACTGCAAACTGTGCTTTCTGTGTAGGCGGTATTTTAGAGCGTTTTGAAGCATAATACAAGATGGATGATTTGAGATTTGTTGAGATAAAATACACGTTTGTTTTATCACGATGCAGACAAGTTCATCATATAACTGTGACTGCCATTGCACGTTTCTGTCCATTTCAGTCACTCTACCTGCTGTTAAAAGCTTAGCTTGGAGTATATAGAGTAAAAAGAGCAGAGGAACGAGGCGTTGGAGCAAATAGCACACAAATAAATCGGGGTTTTCTATTTGTGCACTGTTTTACACTTGAAAATGCCACAAGTGTTTGTTCTCACAAGAAGGGCAAAGCGATTATTACTTTTGTCTTTTTAAAATAAATCAACACAGACTTAACCGATTTTCTTGTAGAAGTGTTGAGCAATAATTTAGTTCGTTATACAATAATTTAGGCCTTTCTCTAGTATAAACATGGACTGTTAGTGAGGTAATAAAAATAATAAAAATTTATTACTATATAAATGATATAATTATTGTCCTTTTTAAAATTGTATGTTACAAAGATTAGATGCTTTTCAGTGCCTTGTAAAAACAATTCACAGAAGAAAGGAAGGGGATAGAAAATTAGAGAGAAGGCGTGAGAAAGGTCTGTTTAAAACGTAGAAGAAGATGAGGTATGCATTGGAGTTAGGGGGATAGATATATAGAGAAAGAAAAAGAGAGAGGGAGAGAGAGAGAAGAGAAAGAGAGAGCGTGAGAGAGAGATAGAGACAAAGAGAGAGAGAGAGAGAGAGAGAGAGAGAGAGAGAGAGAGAGAGAGAGAGAGAGAGAGAGAGAGAGAGAGAGAGATTAGCGCTTTGAAAAGCAAATTTTACAAGCTCAGCTCCGAACCTTTTGCTTTTCATCAAAATATTCTCCGTCGCTTGTGAGGCATGCAACTACAACATTGCGCCACGACCTGCAAATAGTCAACAACAACAACAACAACAACAACAACAACAACAACAACAACAGCGATAGTTTGTATGACATAGGCGCAAGAACCGATCCGATCTCGGCAGACGAAAAAGAGAAGTATATTAAGATACAGTCAGATTGGAACGGAGATCAAAGGAAAGGGAGAATAGTACCCGTATCAATACAGCTCAGCGCAGACGTTCAATGGTGCAACATCAAGTAAATCTATGCAACTGACATAAAATGGAAAAAAAAAGTGTCAAGCAAATTACTTAATTCCCTTGAAGATAACACACAAAACCTGGAGGATTATAGAATAAAAAGAGTGAAATTTGTTATGTTGATTATTAAAAAAAAACCAACACCGTTCTCATTGTTATGCAAAAGGGTTGTCACTCCATTCCATTAAGAGACTTAGCCTTCTATTAAGTCTGAGCCATGATCCGTTTTGTTTTGTCTTAGATATTCTCAATATAAACTGCCAGTGTCTTAACTCTTATAGTTTTCCATTTCCTGGATCTGAACCCGTGTACTGTGGCTCAGAATGAAACAGACTAGCATTAGCTGCGAACATTGGCACCGCTAAATCATACTCTTTGCTGTTCTTACAAAATGGAGAAGCAACAGGAAACAAACAAACAAACAAAAAAAACAACAAAAACACAGCACCCCACCACCACCACCACAGCCACCACCACCACCACCACCACCACCATCACCACCACCACCACCACCACCAACAACAACAACAACAACAACAACAACAACAACCTACCAACCAACCAACCAACTGATGAACTTGGAATCATTCTAGACGTACATTTAAATCGATATAGTTTTTGTATGTATGTCAATCTGTAGATCGCTTTATTTGTGACAAGCTTCGCGGATTAGAAGACGCGGCTATACTTTCGTTAATTGCTCTCTCTAACACAAACTAACCTTCTAACGCTTTGCTTCATGCCTCCGTTTCTGACTCCATCACTTTCACTCTGTCTTTGTCTCTCTGTCTATATCTCTCTTTCTTGGTTTACGTCCGTATGTTTTTGCACACCTGTTTCTCTCTTTCTCTGTTCCTCTTCCCCTTTCTCTTACTTTCTCATTCAACTCCCTCCCCCCCCCCCCCCTTCTTTCGCCTCTCGCCTCTTCATATGCTCCTTGGTTCAATTTCCAACATTGAAATTTTCGTTAACGTGTTTTTTATCTGCTCTTTGTGCGCCGTTCATTAATGGAACAAGCTTCTACTCTGATTATCGGTTTTCGGCTCTCGAGCCTTCTGGCTTTTGCTGCCTTCACTTTCCCCTCAAAGCGGCGAGAACTCACAAAGCTGTTTGCCGTGCCGTTTTCCTCAGAGGATTGTGTGATCAGCCAGTTTTGCATGCGTTTCATCAGACGCGGATAACCCGAGAAAATCTATGGACGAGTCAACGCCTTCAAACTTATAAAACTATATTAATAACCGTGGCAACTCCGCACAAAGAATTGTATAAATTCCGAACTCAAACGTACCCCCTGAGGATGTGTTTGTATAATAAGCCATATAGACTTCTCTATCTCACTGATTACCTCTCATTTTATCTCCTTCTCTTTCTCCCTCTTTAAGCCAACCCACCCTATATTACCCATACATGGATCTGTCTACCCGTAACAGTGGAGGGCCCTTGCTTTCTTTCTTCCCCAAATATTAATATATCCAACTCCAATTTTCTTTCTTTGTACAAATCTCCATAATGTATATGTTGTCAAACGGCTTGTCATATGTCTGAATCTGTCTGCCTGTCTGCCTGTCTGCGTGTCTGTCAGTCTGCTTGGAGGTTTTTGCGTCTATTCGTCGACGCATCTTTCTGTTTCTACTGCCACCCCAACTCTTTGCCTCCCTCTTCCACTTTCTATCTCTAGCTATATTTCTATCTTATTCTTCCTCTCCATCCGTGTATCTCAGTAAGTCTCATGACATCCACAGATTCAGCTACAATATTTTCACATGGTTTCGAAAAGTCTAGTGTGTAACTTTCTCTCAAAAGTGTTTTCTCTAAAAAAATAATAAAACAAAAAAGAATAGAGCATGAACAATGGCCGCCTACTAATCGGCTTATATCGTCAGGAGAAGCTGGAAAGCCTGAGCCAGACCAGCATTAAGCTTCCTGGCAGGTTAAAATGGGATAATCTAACTCTCAACTGACAGCCGAGCCGAGCTACAGGGCAATCAAAGAGCAAGGCTTTTAGCTCACATGTCTGTTTCCACACAGGTCGCCCCTCTCAGGGGAGTCGCGAGTCGTGTTTCAGGTGAATCATGTGTAGCCGTCATTGTCAGGTGAATCATGTGTAGCCGTTATTGTCGATAACAATATTGTGCAGGGGTTGTTGTCAGGTGAATTATGTGTAGCCGTTATTGTCAGGTGAATCATGTGTAGACTTTATTGTCGATAACAATATTGTGCAGGGGTTGTTGTCAGGTGAATCATGTGTAGCCGTTATTGTCAGGTGAATCATGTGTAGACGTTATTGTCGATAACAATATTGTGCAGGGGTTGTTGTCAGGTGAATCATGTGTAGACGTTATTGTCAGGTGAATCATGTGTAGGGGTTGTTGTCAGGTGAATCATGTGTAGACGTTATTGTCAAGTGAAGCATGTGTAGGGGTTGTTGTCAGGTGAATCATGTGTAGACAATATTGTCAGGTGAATCATGTGTAGACGTTATTGTCAGGTGAATCATGTGTAGCCGTTATTGTCAAGGGAATCATGTATAGCCGTTATTGTCAGGTGAATCATGTGTAGACATTATTGTCAGGGGAATCATGTATAGCCGTTATTATCAGGTGAATCATGTGTAGCCGTTGTCAGGTGAATCATGTGTAGCCGTTATTGTCAGGTGAATCATGTGTAGAGTTTGTCAGGTGAATCATGTGTAGCCGTTGTCAAGTGAATCATGTGTAGAGGTTGTCAGGTGAATCATGTGTAGAGGTTGTCAGGTGAATCATGTGTAGAGGTTGTCAGGTGAATCATGTGTAGCCGTTATTGTCAGGTGAATCATGTGTAGCCGTTGTCAGGTGAATCATGTGTAGAGGTTGGCAGGTGAATTATGTGTAGACATGTCAGGTGAATCGTGTGTAGACATGTCAGGTGAATTATGTGTAGACATGTCAGGCGAATCATGTAAGGATTATAGTGTTAGGCGTGTCACGAGTCAAGTGTAGACGCTGTTTGTTTAAGGGAACACATAACACAGACCGCCCTAAGAGACAGCCCTAAGGCCCCTTTACAAGTTAGTTCATTCACAATGTCTCAGTTGAACTACCAAGCCTTCGATCTAAAAATTATTCCATTTGACTGACTGTTTGTCGATGAGAGAAGATCCGTTCACACTGTCAGTCCATGGACTGCTGTAAAAAAAATGGCTGACCCAAGCTATACGTGTACTTGGATGATATAGCAATAAACTGCACATCCAGACATTGTAGTAGACCATGGGCTAGTCCTAGTAGATGAATTACAATAATGTTATAGGAGGGGCCTACTGGAAAAATAAAACGGCTCTGATTTCTAAGGAGCTAGGTCTATGTCTATATCCAGATGTAGATGTTTATAATGAACTTATAAAGTGGACCTGCTGAAACTTTCACCCAGTTTCCAAAATGCACAGATGGCCACGAGGTAAATGGCGAAAAACAAAACAAAGTACAAAAATAGTGTAAAAACTTCGCAGTTTGGTTTTTCGTTTACACACACAGTTTAGTCGAGATGTTTTTTTGGGGGGATTCCCATATTTTCTTTGATATCGTTCATTTTGCAGTTGAATTAACTGTTAATCTAAATGGGGCTTAAGTGACCGCCCTAACAGACCGCCCTGCTGCCCATCCCCATGTTACTGGGGTTAAAAAACAAAAAAAAACATTGATGTTTAGTGCATAACAAAATCCAACTGTGGTAATCCTGCACATGGATATTTTAAACTTCTGTATGTATTATCTAAGAACCTCTTAGTCCTATACCATATATCGGGGCACAGTGCTACCTCATCCACTGCTTACATTCTTCAATTTTACCTGACTTTTCATATTCAATTTGCATTATTTCACCAATAAGAAGAACAGAAAGAAAAGTCACAGTAGGTACGAGTGTACTGTATTTATCAACTCTCTGAGACATCATTTGCACACTGTCTGTAGCCGTTACTGTTCTGACGTGCCAGGAACACAAGCTCTACCACTGTCCGCCAACCCGCTGCCGCTAATGGTACGGCTCACGCCCAGGAGAGACAACCAAACACCGTGGGCTGATGGAGGAGGGCGCGTGACCGTAGAGAAAAAATGTGACCAGGAGAGAAACAAACGAAAAAACTTCCCTTGGATTCACGCACATCCACTCGAGAACAATGGACTGTCAATAATCGGTACTGGGGGCTGCACGCTGTACAAAGTCCTGGGTGAAAGAACTAAAGACGAAGGGGCGGCGGTATCCACCGTTTTCAATATACACACAACTCACACATCGACATTTTGTATTATACTTGATTTTGTGGTTTCGATAACTTTATGATTGCGTAAGAAAACAGGCAAAAGTCCCGAAGTTTAGCCACAGTTGTTGAACCATGCTAGGCGTGACATGAAACTAATAAAGGTGATGGAACAACACATACATCTACAAAGGATGCGGTGCCCGGGTGGTAATAGAGTATTGACCAAGGCGGTTTGATGTTAAGTGTTTCTTCATAATCAGGTTTGGGATTATGCTGGAATTAACAAATCAACGAATTAAATATGCAACTGCTATGACATTCCAAAGAATATAGTTTTGTATTAAGGTGATTGAACTGTTCAATAAATCCATTTATATTGGCTATGCTTCGAACAAATTTCCAAACTTGATGAATATATTGTACCTTACCTTACCTTGCCTTACCTTATACAAAGAAAATGACTCAAGTTATGTAGCTTGAAATAACATGACCAATTCAACCCTCGTCAGGTAAATCAGAAAACACAGGTCTGCTTTCGGCGAACTCATGAAAAAGGCCGGTCTACCTTATCAAATGCTAAGTATATACCAGCTGCAGGAAGGGTGTAACGGCAAAGCTTAATACAGGGTACGTATAACTGACAAACAACAATGACGGGTAGACAAAAAGATGCTTGAAAATGATCAGATAACCGCAGTGTTTTATAGATTATTTGACCAATAATATTGTTTACCTAATACACGACAGCCTCACACTTCGTGTCTTTTATCCCAGAAGATATGGTGGGGGACAAGGGAGGGGGAGCAGGAAGCACAGTTATTTCACGTGGAAAAACTTAGGATAGACGAGGAGGAAATACATTAAACAATTCAAAGAAAGCGAAAATGACACATTTGAGGACTCTGCCCGTACCTTTCCTGACAAAGACATGGATATCCTCGCCAAAACTGGACGGGGCTGGTTGGCTGGTTGGTTAGGTTGGTTTAACAAACAGCAGCACTGATAGGCTATATTGTGGACGGGCCCCAAGACGCACGTCTGACAATTTTATGTGCTGACACACACGAGACAGGGCGGGGATACCATGACTCCTGTCTCAGCCCGTCACATTATACTGACACCGACCCAACCAGTAGGGAACGCAACAGCCAGGATTCGAACTCGGGACATTTTGCGCCGGAAGCCGATGTTCTACCCCTGGACCACCGCGCCCCCCACCAATGGACGGGACGAGCCGGCAATAAGACAGATGGCGACCAACGACAATGCCCTTCACTCGTAGACCACCATCTGCGACTCAGATCGATTAGAGAGAAGAAATCGATCAGTGCAATTGCGCAAAGCAGAAGATACGGCAAGGTCGAAGGTCACGCCGTACATAATAAGAAGACATAATGGATGGCATAATGGATGACATAATGGATGGCATAATGGATGGCTTAATGGATAGCATAATAATGGATGACATAATAGATGACATAATGGGTGACATAATGGATGGCATAGTGGGTGGCATAATGGATGACATAATGGATGGCATAATGGATGACATAATGGATGGCATAATGGATAGCATGGTATATTATATAATGGATGACCTATTGGATGCCATAACGTATGACATACATGTAATGGATGACGTAATGTATGACGCAATGGATGACATAGTGGATGGTATGGTATATGACATGATAGATAACACAATGGATGACATATTGGATGACATTATGAATGGCATGGTAGATGACATAATGGATGGCATAATGGATGATAAAATGGATGGCAGAATAGATGACATAATGGGTGACATAATTGATGTCATAGTAGATGACATAATTGATGCCATAATGGATGCCATAAAAGAAATCATAGTGAATGGCATAATGGATGACATAATAGATGGCATAATGGATGACATAATAGATGGCATAAGGAATGACAAAATGGATGGCATAATGGATGATGACATGGTATATAACATAATGGATGCCATAATGGATGACATAAAGGAATATTTCATGGATGGCATAATGGATGACATAATGCACGACACAATGGATGCCATAATGGATGACATAATTGATGTCATAGTGGATGCCATAATTGATGCCATAATGGATGACATCAAAGAATACATAATGGATGGCATAATGGATGGCATAATGGATGGCATAATGGATGACATAATAAATGGCATAATGGATGACATAATGGATGGCATAATGGATGACATAATGGATGACATAATGGATGGCATAATGGATGACATAATGGATGACATGGTATATGATATAATGGATGACGTAATGGATGCCATAATGTATGACATAATGGATGACGTAATGTACGACGTAATGGATGACATAATGGATGGCATGGTAGATGTCATAAAGGATGGCATAATGGATGACATATTGGATGACCTATTGGATGGCACAATGGATGACATATTGGATGACATAATGGGTGGCATGGTAGATGACATAATGAATGACATAATGGATGACACAGTGGATGGCATAATAGATGGCGTAATGGGTGACATAATTGATGACATAATGGATGACATAATGGATGACACAGTGGATGACGTAATGAATGTCGATCCCAGGACTACCAGACTCTCACTGAGAGTCACACGGCAACGCACTAGAGAACACTATATTCGATGGTGCCGAGTCTATATATCTATGTATAATAGACTAGGCACCATCAAATGGCGTTCAACTGCCTTGTCGTGTGACTCTCAGTGACAGTCTGGTAGTCCCGGGATCGACTGGTACAAAAAGGGCAATAATATGTGTTAGACTAATGTCAACCACAGTCGATGGCAAGATCTGCAGAAACCTCTCGCACTTAACTCGGAGAGTCAAACAAACAGACTGCAGGTGGGTCTCTTATCTGCTTAAAATAACAACACAAATTGTATGCTTTATAATCCTCACAACGTTAGCTTCAAGCCTGACACAGACTATCTCACAAACAACAACAAGAACGACAACAACAACAACAACAACAACAACAACAACAACAACAACAACAACAACAACAACACTTCTTGTCAGTTGGTCTAGTTTAACGCGCTACGTAACTTGAATCGACTTCTATAGACAGAAGCTTATCTTATAAGCACTTGAATGCAGTATGGACATCAGTAACATCCCCTTGGTTTGCGCCACTGATAAAAGCTGTAGTTGTTGATCAGGGGAAGTCACTGCCATCGATCCGCCAGCGCTGCTTAGATAAGAGCTCTAAATGTGGCGCCTGGTGCCGCCAACCGGACGTCCTGATTGGCTAACTGCGCTAATGACGCGGAGAGTACAGCGCATGCGTGGTCTGCCTGCTGCTAGCGCTAACACCAGCGCGAACTATGGAGTCAGCCTATACTGGTGTACGATTAAGGCGTGGTTCTGAATGGTCTATGCTCTGAGCGTGGTTCTAAATGGTGTATGCTCTATGCTGGTGTATGATTCAGGTATGGTTCTAAATGGTGTATGCTCTAGGCTGGTGTATGATTCAGGCGTGGTTCTAAATGGTGTACGATTAAGCCGTGGTTCTGACTGGTGTATGATTGAGGCGTGGTCCTGACTGGTGTATGCTCTAGGCGTGGTTCTGACTGGTGTATGATCTAGGCGTGGTCCTGACTGGTGTATGATTCAGGCGTGGTCCTGACTGGTGTATGATTCAGGCGTGGTCCTGACTGGTGTATGATTCAGGCGTGGTCCTGACTGGTGTATGATTCAGACGTGGTCCTGACTGGTGTATGATTTAGGCGTGGTCCTGACTGGTGTATGATTCAGGCGTGGTCCTGACTGGTGTATGATTCAGGCGTGGTTCTGACTGGTGTATGATTCAGGCGTGGTCCTGACTGGTGTATGATTCAGACGTGGTCCTGACTGGTGTATGATTGAGGCGTGGTTCTGACTGGTGTATGATTGGTATATTTTGAATATTTGGTTATTATATATTATTTTCTGTTAAACTGTATGTCGGAGCTGCAGTAGTGATTTGGATACATCTACCTTTTTTATGTGTTCCTATTATTTCAAGTGTTTGTTTAACTATTCGGAGATTATTCTGTCACTTTGGGTTAATTGATTGCTGGGCATTTTGTTATTTCTAAGTTCTATTTTGATACAATCTATTTAGTTAACTACTATTTCTATCCCTATTTTACCTGTTCAATATTGGTACTATCAATCTGTGTAGCTTCTATTTTTGATTTGTACTATATTGATTCACTAACGTTACTATCTGTTCATTTCGTTGGAATACTTTTCCTATCGCATGGTATTTTTCAAACCTAGTTGACTTAAACTGCCTGGAATACTTTTATTGATTATCTGATCCCTTTGGCCTGAAACATCAATCTCTTCCTGGACAACACAAACTGTTTTACCTGTGTGTTTTAGCCTTTGATGTATTGATTTTAATTATTGATATGTTGCTTATAGTGTAACAGAGTCGTGAATTGTTTGGTAACATAAACTATCCTTGTAATCAAGCTCTGCACTTGTCGGTTATTACTTTTTACTTTTAGTGTGTGTTATACTGCTATGTATAAGGAGGGAGCAATGGGCATTGAACCCCATTGTGCATACTCAAACGAGCTCAGAGTGTAAACTCTCTAGGATTGCACGGTCATTTAGGCACGCTAACAAAGTTATTGCTATCTAGTCTTTTACCTGCAACCAACGTAAAAGTAGAGATTAAGCGAAATAAAATAACCACACATTCTCGTAGTGGGAGGTTACACTTCACATTGACTCACACAACGAACAGACGTGACTTTTTAACTATTTTTTCCTCACAAATGATTTATGAGTTTTATCTTCGCAAGCATTGCTACGAAGAAGACCCATTTTATTTAATTTTCAAATAAAAATGTTTGTATCCAACCCACTCCATCTCTATTAGTCTGTCTATTATTTCGCACCATTTAATATGTAGAGCTTTCTCGTTTCTTTATTTTGGTTTGCTTGGGTTTGTTTTCTTTGTTTAGTTAGAAGCAGCTTACCTGTTTTATTATCTTTTTTTCTCTGACTATCTATCGCCACAAATAAATGGACCAACACGAACCCCCGGCCATATCTGATTTAATCATTATTTTTTCACCATTACGCCTGTGTCTTTCTCTTTTTTAAGTTCTTTATTTCGCCCTCCCTCTCCAACTCTCTTTCTATCTCTGTGTCTATGTCTTCTCTCTCTCTCTCTTTCTCTCTCTCTCTCTCTTTCTCTCTGTGTTATACCTCTGTTATTATCTCAATCTCTGTCTCTTTCTCTCTCTTTCTCTATCTCCCTCACTATCTCTCTCTTTCTCTCTCCCTCTCTCTATCTCTCTCTGTCTCTCTTTCTCCCTCTCTCTCTTTATTTCTCTCCCTCCCTCTCTTTCTCTCTCCCCTCTCTCTATCTCTCTTTCTCTGTCTGTCTGTCTGTCTGTCTGTCTGTCTGTCTGTCTGTCTGTCTGCCTGTCTGTCTTTCTCTATCTCTCTGAATAATCGTAATTCAACCTGCTAATCAATTTAACAAGACTGCATGTAGATTAAGAATTAAAGATAATTATTACTGCTTACTTTTGAGAACCAAGGACTAAGTCACACATGAGCGAAAATTCCTTCAGGAAGACTCCAGTTTGCCCAATTAAACTCCGTGGGTTACCCTCTATGTAATTCTTTTTGGGTTAAAAACCCAACAAAACAATAAAAAAGCAATGGTATATATTGACAAGGAAAAAAATTATTTCAAACTTCACCGACAGAATGAATATTAAAAAAAAATACCAGAGCTAAAAAAAAACTACAGATTTCTGTGAATGGCCTGCAGCTCTTGCTTTAACCTAGAAACGGCTTCTTTGAGATGTCCCACAGTCAATTATCCAAAGACTTAGAGACCACACATCTTTCAAAGCTAGGACGTCGTAAATGCGACATCACGTACCTCCAGGTGGCGTCGATCAAATCTCCTTTTCCCGACCTGACTCTCTGCAGTGACGTAGTGAGATAAACTAGAACACAGTGCATTCTCTTCTCATCATCTCTAATTACCACACAAAGATACCCAAAAAAGCCAAGCAACAATCGTTTAAATGTGTTTCTGCCCAGGGGAAGACTTTGGCAGGAAATATTGAAGGCCCGTGAATTCACGGGATTAAAAGTTTAAATCAATACAAATTCTATGACAAACAGTGTCGCTTACTTTAAATTAGTAAGCCCCTGCGGGTTACATGTCCTCAATTACACCAAGTAATGCAGATGCGAAAGCTGAATTGTAACTTCGAATGTTCTTTCGAAAAAGTCTAGATTCTGCAGTATCCCCCTCAAACAGCTGGTGTAAATGTTCTGGTAAAGTTTGCAAGGGTGTTAAGTCTACTTGGCCACTGGCACAATATACATGTAGTGAGGATGTTTCTGTGGGCCATAATTTTGCGTCACAATTATCGGCATGTCTTTGTAATTATTTTGGGCAACAATATTAATGATGTCATGGTTTGGGCCAGTTGGTGACGTGAGCGTAGAAGCTGACTGATATGAGATGGAAACGGTAGTGGTGATGTAAATCTAATCCTTGTGGGTCTATCTGCTTCTTGTGGTGGTGTAGTAGATCTAAAGCTAGGTCTACGTTGTATGGATGTAGATCTATATCTGTTTTCATTCTGTCGTAAATCTAGATATAGTATCAGTAGGCCTAGATGTGGATGTATTGTCATTGTTTGGGACAATTGGCAGTAGAACTTTAGAAGCTGCCTGACTAAATTAAATTCCAGGTGGAGGCATCAGTGGTTATGTACATCTAGATCTAATCCACGTGGGTTATCTTCTTTTTGTGGTGGTGTAGCAGATCTGAAGCAAGGTCTACGTTGTGGAGATTTATATCTATATCTGTTATCACTTTCTCATAGATCTAGATGTAGATTTCGAGCAGTATCAGTCGACTTAGATATGGAGAGTTTATCAAATACTGTTTGTGATTGTGTGGTTGAAGGGATTTGATCGTAGCTTACTATATTAACAGCCTCCTCATCGTGCAGAACATTTAAATGTGGAGGCGGTGATTACTTTTCTCTGTTGAAGCCGGCTAAAGTCCAGACCAGAAGCCGAAATTATTTTTTTCTAAAGGCCAAACGTATTTTACCACTTTTAAGTCCCGTGAAATGTTTTTTTTTTAAATATTTTTAAAGTTAATCATAATCTGAACAAGTAAAAACATGTTCAGTAAGATTACACGAATCTAGTTTACTTAGAAAAGTTATAGAAATATTTTAGAATTTAACTTGGGATGGTGCAAACAAGGCAAAGTTGAATATTTCCAAGATGGAAGCCCCCTTAGTCCTTAGCTTTCGGTTAGGATCAATGTTTTGAAGATTTATCTCTTTTATTGACAGCAATGTTGTTTTTTGCTGAACCTAAAAGGTGAGAATATCTTATTTAAAAAACTTTCTCCATTTAGATATAGTGACTTCAATGAATGATACACAATCGTAAAAAAATTACTAGATCTATATTTAGATCTAGACTAGATCTAGAATTCAGTCTAGATCTAAATAATATTCTAGACTCTGGGAGTTAACGAGTGTTTACTTTACTCATAAGCCTACTGTAGTCTGCTGTCCAAGCCATAGATCTAGTGATACTGAAGTGAAGTGAATAGGGCATTGTGATAATTATTGGGGAAGTCTTGGATCATAAAATTATAAAATAAAAAGCCTACTAATTTCTCTTTTTCCTATTCTTTTTAGGTTATGATAATTCAGTGACATGGTTGAATCATTGGCCAAGCTTAGCCTTTTTAGCAACATTTACAAAATAGTTGACTATTTTCACTGAAAAAACGCAAGTCCTGAACTATCGTCAAATCCAAACTACCAATACTGAGCAACATAGGAAGGAAATGCATACATGTTATGGCACCATTGATCTTGTTAAATTTTTGTTGGAATCTTCCGACTATGTTTTAATTGGAAAGTTCACTACAGTTCCCATTGAAAAGGCCTTCAGCAAATTAAGACAGGGCAGTGGTGGAACATACTTTATTAATGTCCAACAAATACTAGAAAAAGTGAATATATTTCAAACAAACGTATTGCTGCGATTACTTGTTGATATTGATGAGATTTCTACAGACTGGTCATACTTGTCATAAATGTCAATTTTCAATGGGCAGAGGATGTTTGTGGGTTGGTAGAAAAGTTGAAAGATGAGATAAAGCACAGTTTAGTTAATATTGTTGGTTATGTGACACGGAAAGATGATGTTTGTGAAGAATGCGAGGACACATAGTTATTTTGAAAAGTTTGAAGAGTTTACTTCAAGTTTAGACACATGTAGTTTGAAGAAAGCTAATGATTCAACCTGTCAGTGAACAGTTTTTTCCTACATAGTCTTTTCCTCCATAGTCAAACATGTGTGCAGAAAATTATTCTCTAAGTGATACACTGCTCAAGATCTCTGAAGTATTTGACTTTAAAATAAATCATCACCATTGCTTCACATTGAGCAATATATATTAAAATTTCAACAATTTTTGTAAGATAACAAATCTGCCATCTGAGCCCCCCCGTAAAAAAACAAAATAGTGTCTACCAAAAAAAAAAAAAAAACTAGAACAAACACGCACGCAATACAAAAATCAACAAAAGCAAAAAGTTCACCAACAAACAACAAACATCACGCCTCTTCACAAAGGGTACGTCATAATGTTTGGAAAAAACGTAACCAAGATTTCCCCAAGGCCAAAAATAGGATCAGCATTAGCGCTGTACGCCCACAGAGATAATCTGTCCTAGAGAACTGTTGTTCTTGGTATTTTGGGTCAAATTGAAAACGAGGCTAGTGCAAGGCTTAGCTTTTACTCGTTGATTTGTTTTGTTAATTTTTCTTAACGTCTAAATTCAACAATAAGGCTATGTAGCAGCCGGCAAATCATCAGTTATTCACCCAACAACCCTGCGAATTTCGTGTGATTTTCTCTAGTAGAATTTATTTTAACATTTAATAGCAAAACATAATAATCATAATATACAATTTAACATTTTAAATTATAAACTATCAGATCTAACAATGATGACTAATACTATTCCCACACTTGAGAAAACCCTAGACCAGGGAGCTTTGTCAATGTTGATTACACAATGTTGACTCGCTTGGTCTACTCCATCCTGTAAATACACCATAGTTTTAGCAATATGTATTTTATTGATTGCTTGATTTAAACAAATGTCAAGCGCTTTGAGCAACAATATGGGAAAGCTGCTATATAAATGCACTTTATTATTATTATTATTACTCGACGCGTTTCTTTACTTTATACCCAAAAAGTGCACATGGCTGTGAGTGTCTGGAAAAACACACAAGTACAGGACTGCCAAGCCCACATCAAACAAGCGTATCTGTTCAGACTTCAGATTGTCTTAGAGCTTCTTGCTAATCCCTAACACTATTTGGCAGCTCTGCAGACACATCCACATCTATGGCTAAATTATAGACTTTATAGAAAGGTTTAAAAGTGCAGAAAGAATGATATGATAACCAAGTAATCCCACATTATCATAGTGTTTCATGCATATGATTTAAAAACCATAATCATACATACATAAAAAAAACCCAATAATTCTTCTTTTAGATTTAGCCTCAACCGGCCTCACTTCTATACACCGATATTATTGTCACTGATGTTGTTAACTCGTTAACCCTTCACGCCCTGGCGGCCACTGGATAGAACGTACCAACTCCAGGCTTGGTTCTTTCCTTTTAAACAGCAAACCTCCTCCAATCATTTCTGCATTTTCTGAGTCAGAGCTCGCGGGAACTAGATGCACTCTAGGTAGACGGTGACCTTGACTACCGTCCCGCGTCCTTGAGGTCCTTAGCACGCAGGTAGGGAAACAATGGTAGGAACCCCCTCAGGGCCTCGACCTGGTCTCACTCTTTGTCTATTAGTGAATGCTGGCAGCCTTAGCGTCTATCGCTGTGAATGCTTGCAGCCTTAGCGTCTGTCGCTGTGAATGCTTGCAGCCTTAGCGTCTATCGCTGTGAATGCTAGCAGCCTTAGCGTCTATCGCTGTGGATGCTTGCAGTCTTAGCGTCTATCGCTGTGAATGCTGGCAGTCTTAGCGTCTGTCGCTGTGAATGCTAGCAGTCTTAGCGTCTATCGCTGTGAATGCTTGCAGCCTTAGCGTCTATCGCTGTGAATGCTTGCAGTCTTAGCGTCTATCGCTGAGCGTAATCCCAGAAGCAGACTTTCCAACTCACGCTGCTGTTTCCTTTAGTTAGATCCATTGATCGTACGCAGAACATCGTAACGCCACATTATCAGAGTGGGTGTTTTTTTTCCACAACTCAGGGATAACGAGCTATTGATAGAAGCAAGAGGTGTTCTTAAACTGAAATGACTCTTTAAGGAGATAATTTTTAGAATTATTAAGATCGATTTTATTTGCACCGGCTTCTCCCCCCCCCCCCCCCCCCCCCTTTCTCTTTTTTCTTTTATATTCTCCCCGCCTCCCCCCCCCCCCCCCCCTCACATTTTCTTATTTGTTTCAAGCAAGGAACAGTCCACCTATTTTAATTTAAATCTTCACGTGTAGTGCATTGCTTTATGTGTGTATGTGATATGTACTCACTTTAGATTTAGAGATGAGAAACTGAAATAGACAGGAGTTTGTTATTGATCGCTTGGTCCAGGGCGCATCCAACTAAAAACCGGAAGCGGAAGTGGAACAACTAGAGGTTCGGAAACATGTCGGAACTGGCGCAGTTTACCAAATGCGAAGGGAATTTCACGGCGTAGAACATGTACAGGGTTCCCGCCGGGCTGCGGTGAAGGATCAGACTCACTGTAGAGGTGGGGGTCATCGACCACGAAAACATTCGCTTTACAAGTGTGTCACAGCAAAGTGGTTTGGGAGGGGGGGGGGGGGAGCCAATGGAGAGAGTAGTTAAAGATTGTGGTAGCGAGAGTGAGAAAGGGAAGAGGAAGAGAGGAAGAGTGAGAATGAGGGAGAAAGAGAAGTAGAGATAGATAGAAAGGAAGATTGTTTGCGTGCTACCACACACGAGACACGGCTGGGAGACCTGGACTCCTGACACCGACCCAACCAATAGCAGACCATATCGGACATATAAACTTTTGACCAATTTTGAGATTCGAACCATGGACCCTCGAATCTGGAGACCAATGCTCTGCCGCTTGAGGCAGTTCGTCCTGCCCCAGATGTAAATGAAGAGGTTGTTTGATGGAGAAAAAGGGAAAGAGAAAAAGACAGAAAGACAGATATATTTTACAGGGGAGCAAGATGAATTAAAAACAAGTTTTATGTAAAAACCAACATGCCGACAAAATGCCTGGATAAAATAATTTAGGTGCTAGCATCGCATGGACAGCAGCAGGCATGTGTTTGCACGGTACACAGCCCTGTCTCACGTGTGGCAGCACATGAAATTGTCAGACGTTAGTCTTTGGGCCCGTACACAGTGCAGCCTGTTTAAGCTCGCGTCGGACGTTAAACAACCAACTCAACTCATCTCAGTCTACACTCCGGGGACTAAAACTTTCACGTTGTTTACGTTAATGGCACATTATTTACTGGATTCTCAACTAGGGCAGGAGAACTTTAATAACAATAATAATAATAATAAAGTGCATTCATATAGCAGCTTTCCCATATTGTTTCTCAAAGCGCTTTAAAACATAGCTTGCATTCTAACAGTGACAAACCAAAAAAAGAGTGAGATTGGTTGACTACCTGAACTCTATAATAATAATAATAATAATAATAATAATAAT
>RQTK01000764.1:7171-17675 GCA_003991915.1 Elysia chlorotica | reverse complement strand
CTCTCTCTCTCTCTCTCTCTCTCTCTCTCTCTCTCTCTCTCTCTCTCTCTCTCTCTCTCTCTCTCTCTCTCCCTCCTTCTCCCTCTCTCTCTGATGCCTGGTCTTGAGGGTCTGGCACGGGCAGTACTATCCCTCCCTCTCCCTCTCCCCCTCTCTCTCTCTCTCTCTCCCTCTCTCTCTCTCTCTCCTTGATGCCTGGTCTTGAGGGTCTGGCACGGGCAGTACTATCGTTATCTCCGAGAAACATCTGGCCCTGGCCACAGTCCGACGACAGTCCAGGCCGAGAAACGGGTGTCCGGCTCACCAGACCTGTAGCCCTACTCACTCTCCGTCTTGACCTTGATTCTCATTACTCACCGTCAAGCAATGGTCCCTTCCCAAACTTTACTGCTGCATTACCCATCTAGATTATCCTCTCATTCGGGCTTTACAATCGCTCGGTTATATTGAAATAAAAGTTTAAATATTTGCTTAATGTGCTATGTAATTTATTGCTTGCCTTTCTGAAAGTTGAGCCTTTGTGTTTTTTGTTGTTTTTCTTTGTTTGTGTGTGTGGTAGTGAGTGATTTTTTGGAAGCCTCTATGGATTAACATACTGATGCCCGTTTCACCAGCTGCGTTTGTCCTACTCAAGCTCAGGTAGCAGGAAACTTCTGTGGTTAAACATTAATTAAACATGATCTGGGTTTCTTAAAAAAAACCTTTACATGGATAATGGCTTGCGTTGAAGTCAAAGATTGGGTCCTAACTCTGACTTGAACATCTATTGTCCTGATGGTAAGCCTAGCGCTCTATCGACTGCGCTATCTGGCTCACATCGGTGCGGCGAACGACTGCAGACCTTTTTCCCCCCTATGCTTAAGTTTTCAAAAGAATACTCACGAATGTGTGTGTGTGTGTGTGTATGTATGCGTCTGGCAGGTGAAGTACATTTTTTATGGGTAACACCATTAGCTGATTTCAGGGCGGATTTTGGGCTAGTAGGTTTATTGGCTCCTTGAGATTTCTTTGAGCCTCTAATTAACTGGCCCAAGAATCGAACTTGAGACAATAATTATTTGGGCTTATCTCATTATTTCAACCTAGTTTGGAAATCGGGATGAGTGAAATGTACTAGTGCAGAGAGCCGTATTTGGCACACATACCGGCACGTATGGACTTTGTATGGACTTTGTATGGACTTTGTATGGAGTTTGTATGGACTTTGTATGGACTTTGTATGGACTTTGTATGGATTTTGTATGGACTTTGTATGGACTTTGTATGGATTTTGTATGGACTTTGTATGGACTTTGTATGGATTTTGTATGGACTTTGTATGGAGTTTGTATGGAGTTTGTATGGACTTTGTATGGACTTTGTATGGATTTTGTATGGGTAAGTCTGTGCAGTGTGTTACTCTCACCCTTCTCAGTTTTTTTTTATTTTTGAAGTAGAAAAATTCTATTGTCACTGTAATTTTTTCTTCCTCTGTGCATTCCTTTGTCTTTCTCTCTCTCTCTCTCTCTCTCTCTCTCTCTCTCTCTCTCTCTCTTTCTCTTTATCTCTCTATAACTCTTTCTGTCTCTCTGTCTATGTGAGTGTGCGAATGTGATCCAGCTGTTTCCGAACAGTACCAGTCGTATAGCCCTAAAAGAATTACCAGTGGAACAGACAAGGGTTTTTTAAAATACGTTGCAAGCCTCTTCATTGTTAGTTTATACTAGTGATATACCCACACCAGTTTCAAGATTATGGAAAAGCTAAAATAGCACCCAATTATTGAGGTATCAGAGCATTTTGGGGCTATATGTGTACAAGGATCACAGCTGCCTCAACTTGAGTGAGACAACTTGTGGCCCACAAGAAACCGGGCCGTTTTATGTATGTGTCTTTTCCGTGCTGACTCTCGCCATTCTGTGAACCTATTAGCGTATCTAATCTGGCTAGTAGTATAGCCTCGTTTGGATAATGATTGATGTTTAAGACTAACAGGGGGATTTTTCCCAATTGACTATGACCCCTCGCTCACACGGAAAGAGTAGAACGACTTACACGCAACAAACAACATAAAAGAAAAACATCTCGAGTAAAAAACAAATCGAGCTTCAAGATAAAGATAGAGATTTTATTCACTGACTTTGAATCGCTTACAAGTGTCAAAAACTACATAAAACCTACCTCACTACAGCATTAGGTTGGATAATCAACCCCTCATATGACTATTTCCCTCTAGGCACAGGGAACAAGAATGTTTTACGCCTCACAATCACAGTACAAACCGCATCACATATCGGCAGTAGGTTGGGGGATCAATCGAGTTATTGAGTTAAAGTCCACGCCAGACTTCCTTCACCCCGGTAAACAGAACAGAAAGATGATGTTGTTGGGTTGTTGTTGTTGGGTTGGTTTAACGTCCAACAGCAGCACTATATAGGCTATATTGTGGACGGGCCCCAAGACGGACGTCTGACAATTTTATGTGCTGCCAGGGCGGGGATACCTTGACTCCTGTCTCAGCCAGTCACATTATACTGACACCGACCCAACCAGTAAGGAACGCAACAGCCAGGATTCGAACTCGGAACCTTTTGCGTCGGAAGCCGATGTTCTACCCCTGGACCACGGCGCTCCCCACGAAAAGATGAAGGATATTGCCCAGCACCGTTTACTTTAAAGCCATAACTGTAGGCTAGATAGCCACGATCCCTAATATAGCTAGTATCATAAACAAGTAATCTTACTCCTATATACACTGAAATTAATGATAATACACTTAAGGTTGTGTAGCGTAAAGAAAGAAAAAAATGCACTTTAATCTGGTAACATACACAAGAGGGAAAGAGAAATACTTTACTATGGTTGCAAGTAATACGGGAAGCTTTAGTGAAAAAAAATGCCAAATCACATTTGTCAAGTTTGAAAATTAAAAAAAATTAAACGATTTATTCAAAGAGGCTTAGATAAACAAAAAAAAGAGATAATTTTTTTGTTAATCAATATACACATCCCTTACGAAAGTAAATATCTTAAGAACCAAAATTGTAAGACATCTTTGATTTTCGTTTAAAAGGATACATCTATATAATCATGGTGTCAAAATGAATGGGGCGTCCTGTTTTGTTTGGCTTGACGGAAAGGACCCATCTGCGTGAAGCACAGCGTATGTAAACCCAACCCACATCTACTTTAATAGATTGTGCACGTATTCGTTCTGGGTTTTCTTCATTTGTTTTTTATATCAATTGCTTCAGCTTCTGATTTGAATGGGCAGGATCTTTTTGTCTTCAAAAAGAGGTGTCTTTAATCTAATTAATGTAACGCAGTAAGTCACATCACTGCTTTAGCCTTGTTTTTTTTAATATGGTTCTCGTATTTCAATGATTTTGTGACGGTGTCTATTGCAATGAAACCAACATTTTAAAGTACAAACTGAGCGTATCTAACACTGCCCTTATGTTGCTCTTCTCTTCTCTCTGTCTGTTTCGCTAAGTGTTCATCAAAACAAAGGAACATGGATTCCACCCAATTGTATCCAATTGCAACACTTCATAAATAATTAAAACGAGATATTGTTGTGGTAACCTTTGTAATTAAACCGCCATTTATATAAAATTATCGACTGTGTACTTAACAGGTCTAGAGAGATAGCAAGCTTTATATAAACAAAAGCAGTCCTTTCTCCCGGAGCGTCGCGTGGGGGTTCCTCTATGGGCTGGAAACCCAGCGTCCTTTTCATTGTCAGTCCGCGCGCTATCATTTTCTCATTTCCGTTTTGTTTATTTGGACTGCGTGACCAAAGCTAAGTGAGTGCGCCGCATAGCGGGCTAACGACAGCGCTATAGATCAGGTGTGGGGAGGGCCGGGTTCACGCACTGTCCGGCCTTGGTCTCTACACTTGCTGGAGTCCACTGGGACCTGTAGGTGGTGTCAGTGTGGGGCGGTGACCTGTAGTAGCTGGTGTTAGCGTGAGGCGGTGGTCTGTAGTAGCTGGTGTCAGCGTGAGGCGGTGGCCTGTCAGTATAATGTGACCGGCTGAGAAAGGTGTCATGGTATCCTCACCCTGTCTCGTGTGTGGCAGCATATAAAATTGTCAGACGTCCGTCTTGGTGCCCTTCCACAATACAGCCTATATAGTGCTGCTGTTGGACGTTAAACCAACCCAACGCCCAACCCCTCGCAAAGAACATCACTAGATAGACAGAATACAAAGTAGTGTGTCTATGGGAGACACACAGTTAAATCAGTGAACTATTTAACTGTTTTCAACCTTTACCGGACCGTGAGCTGTTGCGTTTGACGGGAACAGTAAACAATCATCAGCTCCGGGCGAGCAGGGGTCCAGGGTTGTTGTAAACAAAAAGATTAGCAGACAAAGAGCAAACCGAGCTAGAAACCAGAGCTGACGTGTATGTCTATCAAATCGAAAGCCTGGCCAATCCGTGCGGGGTCATCAGGAACGCAGTTTTGCTTTACCAGGCCCGTACATGTATTGTTAAGCAAAGCTTTTTGGACAAAAACCAAGTTGTTGTTAATATCACCCTGCACCTGAAGAAACGCTCTCTAGGAAAAAGCTTGTTTTCATTGACCAATCAGTGGACGGGAATCGAACATACATCAGTCTAACCTTGTACACACCATCTTTGGCCTTGATAGGTAATCAACTAAATCATTAAATGTAAATCTGTAAACAGATTATATATATATATATATATAAATTGTGTGTGTGTGTTTTTATGTGCTATTGTTTTATTGCTTTTATGATAACTAATTGTGCAATGGTTTCTTTAGTTTATGGACAGTAATCCGTAACAGCTGGTTTAAGATATGAACACGATCATCTTTAAGTGACCAGTGACTTTGCCTGGGGGTTGGTTTGGTGCTTGATGCTTTATGTGACCAGTGACTTTGCCATTACCTATCAAGGCCAAAGATGGTGTGTACAAGGTTAGACTGATTGCTGTATGTTCGATTCCCGTCAATGAAAAGAAGCTTTTTCCTACAAAGCGTTTCTTCAGGTGCAGGGTGATATTAACAACAACTTGGTTTTTGTCCAAAAAGCTTTGCTTAACAATACATGTACGGGCCTGGTAAAGCAAAACTGCGTTCCTGATGACCCCGCACGGATTGGCCAGGCTTTCGATTTGATAGACATACACGTCAGCTCTGGTTTCTAGCTCGGTTTGCTCTTTGTCTGCTAATCTGTTTGTTTACAACAAACCTGGACCCCTGCTCACCCGGAGCTGATGATTGTTTACTGTTCCCGTCAAACGCAACAGCTCACGGTCCGGTAAAGATTGAACACATTTATATAGTTCATTGATTTAACTGTGTGTCTCCCATAGACACATCACTTTGTATTCTGTCTATCAAGTGATGTTCTTTGCGAGGGGTTGGGCGTTGGGTTGGTTTAACGTCCAACAGTAGCACTATATAGGCTATATTGTGGAAGGGCACCAAGACGGACGTCTGACAATTTTATGTGCTGCCACACACGAGACAGGGTGAGGATACCATGACACCTTTCTCAGCCGGTCACATTATACTGACACCGACCCATCCAGTAGGGAACGCAACAACCAGGATTCGAACTCGGGACCTTTTGCGTCGGAAGCCGATGTTCGACCCCTGGACCACCGCGCCCCCTGTTCTTTGCGACTCTCAGTTTCCTAGGCTATATTGTCTAGTTGTTTTCACGTATTATCAGGTTTCTTGTTTTAATATGAAGTTCCAGTTTAGGAAATTTTGATGGGAAATGGAGAGATTTATTTCGCTAGCATATTGCAAGATTTTCAAATTATGGTGATCGCCCATCCGTGTAATTCTTGGATGACGGGATGGATAATATGATAATTAATGTGTATGCATTATTAAGTAACTTATTTTGTTTTTCAAAACCCTTGCTAAAATAACAAGCTGTGATATTAAAGCAATGAATTTTGTTCCTAATATTTCACTCGCATCACTTTTAATTTGTATTTTCTTTCTGCGTTTCTACGCCTTATCTTCCTCTCTCTCTGACTCTTTTTTCTCTCTCCCCCATTTCTTTCTTTCTTTCTCTCTTTCTCTCTCTATCTGTGTATCTATGTCTCTTCCTCTCTCTTTTTATCTCTCTTTCTCTGTTTCTTTCTCTCTCTATCTGTGTATCTCTCCCTTTCTCTCTCTATCCCTTTTTAGCACCCTTTCTCTCTATCTCTATTTAGCCATCTATCTTCCTCCCTTGTATCTCTCTGTCTGCCCGCGTGTTTGTCTCTCTCTCCACACTCACCATAACGCATCATTTCTTTTCTACTCGTACCATCTCTCTTTTTATCTCCCTCTTTCTCTCCCTCCCTATGTCTCTCTATCTATCTCTCTTCATGTCATTTTTCAATTTCAACATTTTGCCGGTAGATTTTGTGTGTGTGTAGAATATTAGAAGTAGTCGTCATCGACTTTTCTGATTTTCTAACAGCATCGCACTTATATGTCTTCGTTTTGTTTTGAACGTCGAAGTAGTTGATCTTAAGTTTCATAGCAAAATATCATACTTTGAATTTTCTAATTATTCTTCCAGGTGTCGCCCAAACACAGCATCAATTATGTTAAAAGCAGCTAAATCGTTCAAACGTGACTTATAAATCACACGAACCAGTTTTAAAATAACGCCATGTTTCCTTTCTTGTTACATACTCAAGAATAGCACAAATAAAGGTCGAGCGAGTTCCATTGTTGTAATAACCATGAAGACTGGTCGAGCGAGTTCCATTGTTGTAATAACCATGAAGACTGCATTTTACGTTAAATCATGCACGTTTTTAATCTGTCCTATAATTCAAAGATATCAAAAACCCCATTCTGACACTCTTATAAAGCCCTTATCTTCCGAATTGTGGTTTGACACTCTTATAAAGCCCTAATCTTCCGAATTTTGGTAAAACTTTCTTGAACTAAACAATGGATGCTGAATATAAAAAGCATTTTATTCGTTAGTAGGAAGGGTGAATTGTGGTTAAGACATACGTAAAGACAAAGCAACCTGTACGGCGCCCCTCGCGCGGAGAGGCGCGGGTTCAATTCCTTGCCAGGGCATCAAGAAGAGAAAAGCCTTGGAAATATTATGTTAGCGTTTCAAGACTAGATCACGCGCACCTTCCTTTCCAAGGGTCGAGATTTTTTAACACACAAAGTTGTTAATGAAACACTTACTAAGTTCCTTATACCATTTTATAATATAAAACTGCTGAGAAAAATAGTTTGTCTAGAAAATGTTGACACAATTTGCACATTTCCTTTTTAAAAGCATCAACAAAAGATAAGTCATAAAAACAATTCCTTGCCTTATGAAGAAATGGCTCGTGTCTGCAAACGTTGAGAAACTTAAACAAACATTGTAATTTCACATTAATAGATTCTGTTGAATCATTCCAACAAAATGTATTTTGAGGGATCACTTATTTTTTTCCTGTGTACAAATAAAGCAGTAGGTGTGTGCAGGCTCGAAACACTTTCCTGTGTACAAATAAAGCAGTAGGTGTGTGCAGGCTCGAAACACCTGGGTTGTAGACCAGGAGCCGGCGAAGTTCTTGACGCTCACTCCAGAGGAAGTCCTCTAGCTCACCCCCTGTCCGAACACTGGTCAGACTACACGTTTTGTGATGGCTGGACCTTGGTCAGTGTGTGCACGGACAGGTCAAGCTCTGGCGTCCCTGCTCTGTTTTTGTGTGGGATCCTAGAAAATTCGTCAGATGTTCGTGTCGGGACACGCAACAATGATTATAGAAACCTAGCGCACTTTCAGTAGGAGGAAACCTCCAGCCTCCTGGTGTCCCGTACAGAGCACAACCAACCGACAACTCAACTACCGGCGTTGAGTGGCACTTTTGTGAGCAACTCCAATGTCAGATTCGTTTAGAACACACAAAAATACGTCGAAAACCATTAATTTATCCATTATATCTGGTAGGTGTTCATCTGTAAATTTACCGACAGCTTGGCTACCACTAAAGAAAAAAAGAACAAAAAAGTGTGATGTTCCGAAAAATGAAAACATTAATGTTATGTTCTGAAAAATGTAACTAATTAAATTTTATTGAAACACCCGCACTTAAAATTTCCGTCATGTTGAAGTGCTAATTTGCGCCAGGAACTTCAATTAAGATCTAGAAAGCACTCGGCTGCAATATTCAAAGCATTAGAGTAAAGACGGCCTGGAAATCATAGATCGAATCATTCGTCATCGAATAATTATAATGTCCACATTCACACAACTTACCAGCCCTGTGGGGGGCGCGGTGGTCCAGGGGTAGAACATCGGCTTCCGACGGAAAAGGTCCCGAGTTCGAATCCTGGATGTTGCGTTCCCTACTGGTTGGGTCGGTGTCAGTATAATGTGACCGGCTGAGACAGGAGTCATGGTATCCCGCCCTGTCAGACGTCCGTCTTGGGGCCCGTCCACGATATAGCCTATATAGTGCTGCTGTTGGACGTTAAATCAACCCAACCAGCCAGCCCTGTGTTTGGTCAAGGGGTCAGCGCTTGCAGATTCCCCAGGGAAAATTCCTTGACCAGATGTATTTGCAATCAGAGTAGAAATCATATCTTCTTGTTTCAGAGCTATAAATTGAGATTTTTTTTATTATTTAGAAAGGTGATTTTAGATCACAATATTTTCCAAGAGTAGATGACTGTACTTTTTTAAGGATCTTTTTTAATCTATTGAAGAAAATGTGGAAATTTCAAAAACAATTGTCAAGATTTAGGAATAAAAACAGACAAGTGAGAAAGGAGAGATGAAGGAAAAGGAGAGAGACATGGGGAGACAATGACAGAGAGAGAGAGAGAGAGAGAGAGAGAGAGAGAGAGAGAGAAAGAAAGAAAGAAAGAGAGGGAGATAGACGGAGGGGCGAGGACGTAGAAAAGATGTGCACATTAAGTTTTAAGAATGATAGAGAGCCAGACATTTAAAGAAAGATAGAGTCATACATTTTCAAATTGATAGAGAGTCATATATTTCAAGAATGATAGACTCATACATTTCAAGAATAATAATAATAGAGTCATACATTTCAAAAATAGTAGAATCATAGATTTTAAGAATGATAGAGAGTCATACAACCGTATTATGAATTTTTTAAAACTATCTTTTTAAAAAAGGTTTCCTATTCTTTTCATCATGTTCATAACTCGTGCTTTTCTGTTTTTCTACAGGTGGACCAACTGTGAAATACTTTGATCAGCACCATTTAGAACAACTGGGTGAGTACACATTTTGAATCATACAAAAATTAATTTCCTATCTTCCATGAGAGGTTCACAGATCCTTGAGGAGCGATTCTTGTACTGCCAACAAATGTATCACTAGAACCTGGTCCCCACAGGATAAGCAAGAGACTTGGTGTGATCCTGCCTTCATTAATGCTCTCAACCTTGTGCTGTAAAAAGGCATTACACGTATCATCTTAGAAAGTTTTAAAAAACACACGCTCTCTGTGTCTGTCTCTGTCTCCCTCTGTGTGTGTTTATGTCTGTCTGTCTGTCTGTCTGTCTGTCTCTGTTTACTTTCGTATATCTATTCCCTAGACAAACCCTATACGGCAAAAGTTAAAGAATAATAGATGTTAATATTTACTTCTTTCTACCAAACTAACTCTCGCTTTTTCAACATTATGAAACGAAAATCGGTCAAGTCCATGAAGAAGCAGATCTATCTGATGCCTTTGATGGTACAGCTTTAAAGGCACCAGGTCGTCTCACAGTGTTTACATGAAGGTTTTAACCTCTTTTCCAAACGCCCAACGCCAAAACCCATACAAGGAAAGACTGAGATCTGAGTTCATACTTGGCTCAATCAATGGACTATCTGGGATTTTCGTACTGCTCGTTAAAACTCCCGCATAGATCTTGGCAAACGTTGGACATGTACGTAACGATACACACCGTTTCATCTCCAACCGGTATTCAGTAGTGGCTGGGGCAGAGAGTTCTTCCTCTCTGAAGTTCTCGTAAGCTCCTTATTTGGCGTGCTTGCAGTGTGTATTTAGAGCCGTCTGTAGATAGCGGCCGGCCCACAGACGACAGAGTGAGCCAGATGCGTGAGGACATGTCTCGCCTCGCTAGCCACACTAATGAGCTGGCTGCGGCCGCCGCCCTTGAGCAGTATGGCGGGCGGGAGGCACGAACACAGCCACTTGCGCCGCAAGCAGGGGGAGATAAGTGCTCCGGACAGTGCGGGCCAACCAATGAAGGAGTTGCTCTGTAAGGCTGACCATGTACCAATGTTGTTGTAAGCGACTCTTGGGTTGTATTGTTTCTCGGTCAGGTATACATTGATTTATCTACATTTCCCAAAGAATCACACATGGCCGGTAGACCGTTTTCGTAAAGGGTTTTAGGTATTGTAAAAACCTTAATCTAAATTTAATCACGTCCCAAACGCACTCGTCATGGAGACGGAGGGGAAGAGGGTGGGTACATATTTATCATTGAGTTATCGTTTCATAATTTATTATTATTATTATTATTATTATTATTGTTATTATTATTA
>RQTK01000763.1:226283-248949 GCA_003991915.1 Elysia chlorotica | reverse complement strand
ACAAGCTGGCGCAGTCTTCTATTTTTAAAGAATAATACTCCATTTTAGTCTCCGCCTCTTTGGTCTCGGCTTAGTGATCTTTGAATTTTGTCTACGTACCAAAGACTTGAATGTAGAGAGTCAAACCCAGACTAAAATGACTTCGTTTCTAGTCTGCGTGCAAGCCAAATAAACAAGGCACCGTGTAAGTACTTCAATCACGTCACCAGCCTTGACCCACTATCATCGGCAACAGTCACGTCAGGCCAGTTTAAAGATATGGGTCGGCCGACAGGTCAAGGTTACGGGACCTGTGAACAAGGTCAGTTTCCCTTCGGTCGAAATAAGAGAGTGACCAGTGGCGGTTCTAGTTCCATGGGCCTAGATCTAGTTATGAGTGATGGCACGGGGATTTATGAGGATTTATACTGGTCCTAACCCACTTATAGATGCATATCTGTTTGCTGTAACTAGCACATTAAACTAAGCTTTCTTTTGACTTTGAGATGCCATAGATATAGAGTGTGCATTGAGATGTTTCATGTAGAGATGGCTCGCGTATGTGGGCCGATAAAAATAGGGCGGAAATTTCCTTATTCCAAATTTAGTCCTTTGTTTAGAATAATTAAATAAATAAATAATAATAATAATAATAATAATAAGAGAAGAAGAAGAAGAAGAAGAAGAAGAAGAAGAAGAAGAAGAAGAAGAAGAAGAAGAAGATCCCAAACAGAGTGTGCTTTAAAGAGTTTAGGCTAATCTTAATCTTTGGTATAAACCTGTAATACCGCTGTACTAACTGCTCCTCGATAAGATAAGATAAGATAAGATAATACACACTTTATTCATCCAGTTTGAAAATTTGTTCTGGACATAGCCGACATTGACGGATTGATTTTTAAATTATAATAATAATAATAATAATAATAATATTGATAATAATAATAACAGTAATAATATTAGGTCCAAAGATTGGTCACCTGCCTCAATTCCAATAAAGAAAATGAATAGAGTGAGCATGTTTCACTTTCCAACGGCACACAAGCTCTTTTGTGTGGACCGTGTCACTAAATCTACAATATACGGAGATGCTGCAAGACGTCCGACAGTATAGGCAATAAGGAATAAGTAACAATAGATTATACCATAGGTACCGCGCGCGCTCTCAGCTGAAGCGCAGGCGATTGGTGGTTCAAATCTAAATATGGTCTCTGAACAGTTATCTCGTTACAGAACCATTCGATGAAAATAAGGGACGCGGAAATGCTTAATATGTAGTGATCTCAACTTACTAGCTGGAGGTCAAAGGTTCGAATCTTATATTTATTTTGTCCCAAAACACACACCCACCCACACACTTTGTTTGTTTTGCTGCGTAACGTCCAACGACAGCACTATATAAGCTATATTGTGGACAGGTCTTAAAAATGATATCTGACAATTTTTCGTGCGGCCGGCCACATAGGAGACAGGGTGGGGAATGCATAACTCCTGTGTCAGTCAGTCACATTAAACTGACACAGACCCTACCAACAGAGGCAGAAATTGGACAAATACATTTTTGACCAATTCTGGGATTCGAACCGCAAATCTTTCGATGTGGAGACCAACCCTCTATCGCTTGAAACTTAAAGAACAAACACGTTTAATATTAAAAGAGATTTTTTTCCTTCTACAAAAAAATTGATTTTTTCTCATTTTAAGGACCATCTTTTCTGTCTATCTGTGTGTCTGTCTCTGACTCTTTATATCTTCCCCCCTGTCTCTCTCTCTTTATCACTACTAATATATCTGTCAATCTGTGTCTATCCCTGTTAACATGATTGTTCATTCTCTTACCTCTCTCTCCTTATCTGTCTCTGTCTCTCTCCATCCCTTCCCTCTCTTTCCCTCTTTCTATGTCTTCCTCTATCTATATCACCCTTCCTTCTCCCCTCCTTCATCTTTTCACGCTGAATTTATAATGCATGTTTCAAAGCCATTATATAATCACCTTTACGGCGACGCCACACATAATAATTATACTCTATAATTATTATTCCTGGATGTGCGATCCCATAACTGGGTCAATGGGACACCGGGATGACCTAGAAAACATGTCCTAGTAAGTGTCCTATTCATCGCATGGTGTCGGTAGTTCTATGGTCCGGCTACACTTGATGGCGACATACACACAGACACATACACACACACATACACACACCAAGCTAGTGTAGTATTGGGTCGTCATTCACACAATCGACATGACAAAGTAGTCCGTCCTCGTATGAACACCCAGGCAAATAGAGCAATTTCCTGCCGAAACACGCGATACCAGGATCAAGTTCAAAGGTCAGCGGAGGACCGCTCTTTGCACATACACGCGAATCTAGAGCCTGGCTTGCCCAGCTATCTGGGTCAAAGTAGACCCCAATGGCAACGCGCATGGATACATTTTTTATTATTTCAATAACTAAGCTTATTTCATAAATCATTTTTTGTGTGAACTTATTTTATCACTATCTGAGACTAAGTATACTACTTTGCTCTATACTTGTAGAGACCCGCTAGAGAAATAAAGTGTTTAATTTTTTTTTTACTTTAAAGTTTGGAATTGAGAGCCGGAAAAATGGCGGGCGCCCAACACAGACCAACACAGACCAAATTTTGCCTCAGTGTCGTAATGCATGCACAGGTTGTTGGTCCGGCGTCACAAACTGTTATCCGACAGCGGACATGGGCGTCGAGTTAAAGTGTACGGCTACACCAAGCTAAACCAAGCGTGGGTCGACAGTATCATAAGACAAAGTTGTCGATCCTGGTATATCTTGCCCAAGCAACACAGATGCCAGCCGAAGCATGTGATGCCAGGATCAAAGGTCACCGGTCAGCGGGGAATCGCTCTTCGCACATACACGCGAGCCTAGATTCTGGCTTGGCCAGCTATCTAGGTCAAATTGTGCCCAGCGGTTATGCGATTAGCTAACTTTTCAAATATTTAAAAAACTACGCTGATTTCATATATCATTTTTATTGTGACCCTATTTTATTACTACCTGAGACTAAATATACTACTTGGATCTATACTTATGAAGGCATTCTGGAGAAAAGTGTGTTTAAAGTTTTGAATCGAGAGCCGGAAAACAATGGCGGTCGTCCAACACAGATCAAGTTTTGCCTCCCCATAGCAAAACACAGAAACCGTCGTGCGACGCGGAAGCTGGTAACCGTCGCACGACAGCCGGTTTATCTTCAGAAACGATTAACCACTGAAAATTGGATCTCCGCATATTGCCTGTGTATGGCCAGGATGCATGTATGAGTTGGTATATTTTCAGCTTATATTTATGGTTATGAAAAGACACTAAAAATAGAACTAACTTTGCATAATCTGTGACTAGCTGTAAGGGATGAAGGAGTTGATAATGTTCGCACCCTTAGCCTTCACATTTCCATATCTTTCGACGAGTCGTTTTTGTTTGTTTGGATGTTTGGGTTGGTTTAACGTCCAACAGCAGCACTATATTGGCTATATTGTGGACGGGCCCCAAGACGGACGTCTGACAATTTTATGTGCTTCCACACACGAGACAGGGCGGGGATATCATGACTCCTGTCTCAGCCGATCACATACTGACACCGACCCAACCAGTAGGGAACGAAACAGCCAGCATTCGAACTCGGGACCTTTTGCGTCGGTAGCCGATGTTCTACCCCTGGACCACCGCGCCCCCCTCGACGATTCGTAAACTGACCACAAGGTCGCACCAGGTATTTATGATGATTGGCACTTGACCTGAAATGGTCAGTAAGGTGACCGGTTGTCCAAAAATCGACTTCCTGGTTTTAATTTCTTTAGTCAGTTCATCCGTTTGTGTGAACATATGAACAACAAAGTTAGTGTTTTGACTAGTTTATTTAATTAAAAAGAAATTTTTTTTTGGTTTATTGAAAATCCAGTCACTATTTCGAGTGCCAACATTGTGAGAAAACATCTAAGACATCTAGTTTGATCGGTTCTTCCGATTATTTTACTGTTTTTGTGTGTTTTTTTTTTGTTTGTTTGTTGGTTTCTTTTTTGGTATTGGAATCGTGCCTCTGTTCTAAAGGATCGTGTACAAATAATCACAAGGCCATTGGCAGTATATAGATATATCACAAGGCCATTGGCAGTATATAGATATATCACAAGGCCATTGGCAGTATATAGATATATCACAAGGCCATTGGCAGTATATAGATATATCACAAGGCCATTGGCAGTATATAGATATATCACAAGGCCATAGTATATAGATATATTTGGCACGCGGCACATTGACTAACATTCAGCTTGTAATAAAAAAAAAAAAATTATAAAGTTATCGAGGCATGGCTAGCGCCGCGACGCCATCATACAACCTGGCTGAGCGTCCTTGGGGGGCTGAGATGTTTTGAGATCAGCGGAAGGTTACGTTGCCAAGGCAAACGGGTGTTATTTCATATTTTCAGCTCTTTATTTTGTCAGAAAAATAGTCTCCTGATATTATGATAAGATGACATTTAAGCTTCATTTTTTTAATTGGCTCTATTCTATTTTATTTTTATTTGTTTTTATTTTATTTTATTTTTTTTTGGTTGGAGGGAGGGAAGCTGTTTATAGATACTAGAAGATATTGTGTCTAGCTTTGTCCGTTTTACACCCTAATTACACGATACGCTACGGACAAGCTCGAAGCATTACTGACACTCTGTGCTTAATGGTCAAATAATGTAATATTATGTGCGTTAAGAACATCACTTCGAATACAAACAGCACGTAAGTTGGTTATCTTAACTCGACAAATCGGAAATCTTCCCTTGTTTCACACCTATTAAAAAGATCTCACATGGAGACTGGACCCCAGCTAAAGACACCCGTGAATTGGGCACTCATATTACACTGACAGACACCGACCCAACCAAATAGGGGTTGGAGGGGGGGGGGGTCACGCCAATGGGCGATCGAACATGCAACCTTCCGATTAGATAGCGCGCGCTCTGTTCTGTGACTATGTAGTGCCCATACTAAGTCTTAATATTCATTTATTCGTTTTTCGTTCCCATAGGTTGGTCAGCAATAAGGCTATATTATCTCGGACGAGTCCTAGACTAGAGTCTGAGAAGACGGCTGTTGAGTTATTGAGTTGGTTTAACGTCCAACATTTTAGCACTATATAGGCTATTATTTTGAATGTGCCACAAGATTTACCTCTGACAATTTCATTTGCTGCCACACTATGGATACTGTGACTCCTGTCTCAGCCAGTCACATTAAACTGACACCGACGCAGCGATAACAGCGAAATCGCCAGGACTCAAACCTCGGACCTCCTGCGTCACAAGCCAATGGTCTACATGGAGGGCTACCGCGCCCTCCTATGAAGACGGTGGGGAGATTAGTTTATCACTTCAGCTGACTCATTATTGCTATTATGCATGAAATTATAGAAAGGCCATTTTTTTTTTTTTTTTTTTTTTTTTTGTGTAAATTACACAATTACACCAAAAATGTACAAACTACCATAACCATATTATTATGTTGTCCTATACTGACTCCAGTAGAGGGTCGGAATCCAACAATTCATCACCTCAGTGGCAAACTATCCTATCTCGTTTCCCAATTACTCTTCATCATTAGTATGTTATGAATATGATAGGAAACAAGACAACTGGGGTGCCGAAATAATAATTATTGTTGAAATCAACCACAGACCCCCCGTATCTGTCTGTCTGTCTGTCTGTCTGTCTGTCTGTCTGTCTGTCTGTCTGTCTGTCTGTCTGTCTGTTTGTCTGTCTATCATCCTATGCTTCTCTCTTTTAACTTGCTCATTCTCTCTCTCCCTCTCCCTCTCTGTCTCCCTCCTTCCCTTCCCCATCTCTCCCTTTCTTTATCTCTCCCTCTCTCAGTCACAGCTCTCCATCACGAAAGACAACTCTCCGCCTCCGAAGAGAGTGCGGCCATTTTTTATGTTTATAGAGAGCAAACAGATTAAAGAGTCCATTTTAGTACTTAGTCCTCGATCTCGCCCCGAACTTGCATAGAAATCCACACCGAATTATTACTATTAGGACTACAGAAAAATCAAATCGGTATTTGTTTAGTCAATGCTTCGGCATCAACATTCTCACCAAAAGCTGACTCTTAACTCATTGTTACTTTTTCTGTTTGTTTTGTTTCTTAAGTTTATGGCATTGCTATTTTCACATAATTATGTTGCTGAATCATTCTTTTTTAAAAACATTTTAATACCCTTCCATGTCTCTCTCACAGTCTCTCTCTCTCTCTCTCTCTCTCTCTCCCTCTCTCTCTCTCTCTCTTTTCTTCCTGCTGCATCTTTACTGCTTTTAACCCTCACGCTATTTTCATTGTTATCTTCATTTTTTTAATTCCCCATTTAGATTCCTCTGGTTTTGTATAGTATCATACATTGTATTTCTTTCACACTCTTAACTCATTCTTTTTTCTTTATCCCCCCTTTAGACCATCACCATCATCACAAACCCACAGCTCTTTGGATCAATGTCAGTAGAGTGGCTGACAGAAACATCCTGGTGTCCCTGCCCTGTTTATCAGATTTAAGTGTGGGAGACCAATCTGCGATACAGAATAGTTTATTAATTAAGACGTTAAAAATGGATACGACGTGGTTATAAAACTAATACTATGTCGTTTTCCACACTCTAGTTAAAAAAAAAAAAAGAAAATTTGTTTTTGTTTGTTTCTCAAACACACATGCACGCACACGCATAAACGCACACACGTCTTTCTAGTTTTCTTTTTTCTTTTTGTTTTCTTCTTGTAGAACGTTATTAACACAAATCTACTCACACATACACGCACACACACATACACACACATACACAAACATATCGCTTGGGTTTGACCCAAAGCGTTTTAACTGTTTCGAATTGTTCTAAAAGTACGCAGGCTTGTGAATGCTTTGTCTTCCCAGCCCATTTTTTTTTAATATCTTGGACCTGCCATCTTTTGTCATCTAATTGGCATTTTTTTTTTAAATTGATTTTCATGTGTCTGTCCTAACGCTCTCTCTCTCTCTCTCTCTCTCTCTCTCTCTGTGCCTCTCTCTGTCTGTCTCTCTTCCTCTCCTTCTCTCTCTCACACTCTCTCTCTACCCCCCTCTCTCTCTCTCCTTCTCTCTCTCACACTCTCTCTCTCTCTCTCTCTCTCTCTCAATTTTTTAGATTAATACCGTGTACACTACAAATTGCGGAACAATAGAGCAATTGATTATTGAAAAATCTAACTATTTTTGCTAAAATAAAATAAAATAAAAAAAAAACTACAAAAAACGCCCACAATATAGCCTATAGTCTATGACTTTTGGACTTTAGATAAACTTAAGTGAACTCAATTTTCTTTCGATTCTTATCTTAACTTTTTCACAGGCGAGGGGAACAAACTGGCTCAAGTGGTTAAGCGTTGGTTTCCAAATTTGGAGGCCTGCGGTTCGAATCCCACAAACGACTGATATATTTGTCCAATTTCGTCTCTTGAAACTGGTTGGGTCGGTGTCAGTATCATGTGACCGGTTGAGACAGGAATCATGGTATCCCCGCCTTGTCTCGTGTGTGGCAGCACATACAATTGTCAGGTGTCAGTATTGGCGCTCGTCCACAATATAGGCTACATAGTGCCTAGGTTGGACGTTAAACCAACTCAAATCTCAAACTCAAATTGTCACAGGCGAAAGACAGTTTACGTTATATTCTTATCTTGGGCTTTGCACTGGTTCCTTTACTGAGGGTTTGTAGATTGTGCATGTATGTACCGTGACCTATTTAAACTTTTAGTCACTTCAGTGAGTGTCCCTATCTCATATCTAAACTAGGGGTCTGCTAAAGTTTGGCACAATAGAGCCTATATAGTGCTGATGTTGGACGTTAAACAAACTCGACAACTGCTAAAGTTTGGCACAATATAGCCTATATAGTGCTGATGTTGGACGTTAAAGAAACTCAACAACAACTGCTAAAGTTTGGGAGAATTGCATATAAAATGATATAGCGCATTAATTTTACAACTTAGGTGACAATCTCTCAACGGAATAGACGCCTTGATAGATAGTTAGATAGATAGATAAATAGATAGATAGATAGATAGGTAGATAGATAGATAGATAGATAGATAGATAGATAGATAGATAGATAGATAGATAGATAGATAGATAGATAGATAGATAGATAGATAGATAGATAGATAGATAGATAGATAGATAGATAGATAGATAGATAGATAGATAGATAGATAGATAGATAGATAGATAGATAGATAGATAGATAGATAGATAGATAGATAGATAGATAGATAGATAGATAGATAGATAGATAAAGAGATGGAAAAAGGTTAATTTTGTTCTTATTTTCTTTTATCTTTTAAAGACTCTTATCTGCTGGTAAAATAACAAAACGACAAGAAACTATCAAATTTCACCTCATTTGAAACGTATCCAAGAAGTCAAAGTGCTGATCAAGGTTACTGTTTATTCAGCCTTTTGTCCTTGTAAGTCTATCTCCTCTATGGGGAATAATAAACGTTAATTATGCCAAAGAAATGGACATTAATATTAATGACAAAGCCTTGGTAAGCATATCAAAAACTGTTATCATTAATTATCGCATTCATGAGAACCTTGCGTTGGTAATTTGCTTTAAGATACCTAGAGTCATCTAGCCTAAATTCGCCAAAATTTGAATATATATTAGAGCTTTTTACGAGTAGGCGTGGGTATACATGACACCTTCATATTCTAACCTTGATAACCTAACACTAAGTATAATACTAATACTACGATTATTCTCTGGTACCATAATTATCTGGAGAGATCGGTGGGAAAGGGCAAAATACTTCTCCCTGTAATGGGATTTTTGCTCAGTATTCTAACATTTTCCTGTGTGTTGTATTTTATGTCATCCAACTAGTTTCTTATTGGTCTTCCTATGCCTCTCGCTCATTCTGATTTACTGTAGACTTGGTATATTGTTACATACTGCGAATAATATTTATAATCAAATCGCCCAAATAACTTAGATTGCAAGTTATACTTAAATATTTTGTTGTAAACCGAGACTTATTGTCAGCAGCAAATATACTTATTCATTATCTCATTAACTTGTATTCCCCCTCCAAATCTTAGCTTTTAAGGCCCATCCGACGAAATATACACATTTCCAAGACTATAATGTGCTACTCGCTAGCTATCTTTATGGAGGGTCCACATTCTAAAACCACACAAAAAGAGTGACTGAAAGAAACATACCACCAGCGTAATTTCAGTTTTGATAATTATAAGAAAAGTACGTCAGCATGTTTTTCATTTGACGGAATCTTTTTTTTTTTTTTTTTTTTTTTTTTTTTTTTTTTTTGCAACAGCAACCACTTAAGCCAAATCGCCCCCCCCCCCCCCTCCTTATTACTGGCATTACACATTAAGATACCCACGAACTGATCCTATGCGAACCAAAATTTGGAAAAATAAGACTTAGTGTTGGTGGGACTTGAGTTGAGTTGAGTTGGTTATAACGTCCAACATCAGCTCAGCAATGTATATATATTGGGACGGCTATATTGTGGACGGGCCCAAGACTGACGCCTGACAATTTTATGTGCTGTCACACACAAGACAGAGCGGGGATGCCATGACTGTCTCAGCTGGTCACATTAAACTGACACCGACCCAATCAGTAGAGAGCAAAATCGCCAGGGCTCGAACCAGGACCTTTTGCGCCGGAAGCCGATGTTCTACCCCAAGGCCACCGCACCCCCCAAGTGTTGGTGGGAAGCCATGTACATACATTGTAATTATATTGATCAACTTAAACAAGATACAGGAATACCATGAACAACTTTGCTTGTGAATTGGAATGCAGGGAAAGATGAAAAACGATATGTATATCATATGTTCTGTTGAAGGACAGATAGACAGATTGAACTTAATAGGAGGAAAAAAATAGTGTGAAGACAACTAAGGATAAACCAATTGAACTAACTAGGAGGAAAAAAATAACACGAAGACAACCAATGATAGACAGATTGAACTAACTATGAGGAAAAAAAATAACGTGAAGACAACCAAGGATAGACAAATTGAAATAACTAGGAAAGAAAAATAACGTGAAGACAACCAAGGATAGACAGATTGAACTAACTATGAGGAAAAAAAATAACGTGAAGACAACCAAGGATAGACAAATTGAAATAACTAGGAAAGAAAAATAACGTGAAGACAACCAAGGATAGACAGATTGAACTAACTATGAGGAAAAAAAATAACGTGAAGACAACCAAGGATAGACAGATTGAACTAACTATGAGGAAAAAAATAACGTGAAGACAACCAAGGATAGACAAATTGAAATAACTAGGAAAGAAAAATAATGTGAAGACAACCAAGGATAGACAGATTGAACTAACTAGGAGGAAAAAAATAACGTGAAATCAACCAAGGATAGACAGATTGAACAAACTATGATGAAAAAAAAACGTGAAGACAGCCAAGTTCAACGGCCGAGGACATTATGAACTAGGAAGTTATAGTTTAAAAATAACTTAAGTGAGAGACAAACGGTTATTGATTAAAAATGATGTTTCAGTTTAAAGCAAGCAATTATTTCCCAACGCGCGTTGTCAAACGATCATTAAAGTAAACACACATGATAACTTGTTGGGAAGTAATTGTTTTTGAACGACCATTGACCCAAGGCGAGGCCTCCGTAGCTATTTTTAGAAACATGGACCCAATGTCATTCCTAGTTTTAACCGGTTAAAAAAAAAAAAAAGATGTTTAGACATGTGAGTTGAGTTGGAGTGGTTGCTTAACCTCGAACGTCAGCGATATATGGGCTATATTGTGGAAGGGCACCAAGACTGAAGTCTGACATTTTTATATGGGCGGGTAGATGGGGACTCCTGTCTTAGCCGTTTCCATAAACTGACTGACACCCATTCAACCAGTACGGGACGAAATTGGACTAACACATTCTTTTTTGTTTGTTTTTGTTGGATCGATCGAGGATTTCGAACCGCGGACCTCCCGTTCTGGAGACCAATGCTCTAGTTTTCACCGCTAATGAAATCTTACTATAATACAAACATTTGAAGGAACATAAAGGAATCGTTGATAGGTTTGAAAAAACAAAACAAAACACAAACAAACCCAATTACTTGCAAGGGTAATAAATATATATTCGTTAAAAAATTGTAAGGACAGAGTTGAGTTGGTTTAACGCCCAACACCAGTAATATACAGGCTATATTGTGGACGGGCCCCAAAGCAGACGTCTGACAGTTTTATGTATCCCGCTGTGGGATCCTGCGGTTGAAAAATAACTCTCTTAGATTCAGCAAACGTTCAAATAGAAGAGAGCTGTGACCATAGATTACTTTTTAAAACTGGCCCTGACCCCTTCTCTCTCTCTCTCTATCTCTCTTCTCGTTTGTGGCAGCACATAAAATTATCAGACGTCAGTCTTGGGGCCCGTCCACAGTATAGACTATATTGTGCTGATGTTGGACGTTAAACCAACTCAATTCAACTGACTCTCTCTCTCTCTCTCTCTCTCTCTCTCTCTCTCTCTCTCTCTCTCTGCCTCTCTCTCTCTATCTTTCTCTCTCTCTCTCTACCTCTCTATCTCTCTCTCTATCTCTCTCTTTCTCTTTCTCTCTCTTTATCTTCAAAACGTATAAGCAATCTGAGAAGACATAAAAGAAACCAGCGAAATGAAAATACATAAATTATGCATAGCCTCATACCATCATACACTACACCATAGGAAACCAAAGCTCTGTCATTTAGGAAAAAAAAATCTTGTTAACATTTTTATAGCTTTATGGCATTTTTATAGCTTTATGGCTTGAGGTTAACAAAAATCTTAACATATGCACTACCAAGATGCCCTCTGTAGTAAAGGTCTGGAAACTAAAAAAAAAATCGCAATGGCGTTAAATTATAGAGAAGGTGTTGGCACCACAAGTGAAAAAATACAACAAAACAAAACAAAACGAAAATATAAACGAGCTCTCTCTCTCTGTCTCTCTCTCTCTCTCTCTCTCTCTCTCTCTCTCTCTCTCCTTCTCTCTCTCTCTCTCTCTCTTCCTCTCTCTTTCTCTCCCTCTCTCTCGGTGGTTCGAGCCCTGGCGATATTGCCCACTACTGGTTGGGTCGGTGTAGGTCTAATGTGAACGGCTGAGCCAGGAGTCATGGTATCCCCGCCCTGTCTCGAATGTGGCAGCACATAAAGTTGTCAGAAGTCAGTCTTGGGGCCTGTCCACAATAAAGCGTATATAGTGCTGGTGTTGGACGTTAAACCAAATGAACTTACCTCCATGCGAATTACAAAATGAAGCAAACTAAAATTTCGCAACGTGACATTAAGAATTTCATCACAGCTAAAATCGATTACAGTCATCGATCATTGTCCAAAGAAAAAAAATGAATTGAAATTTAAATAAATCAAAACAAAAGTATAAGAATAATGAACATTATTCAATGGGTTAATCTAATTTGACGCTGAAAAATCTATGGATTTTATCAATGCTTTATAGAAGAAAAAAGAAAAGAAATAAAAGGATTCCATGCGACTTTTTGCAGAGATTTTAATATTGACATTTCTTCTTCTTTTTTTTTTCCTTTTAATTCCAATACGAAACGACGGAGGTAAACCATGAAAAGAGACCGCGGCTCTCTCGATGTCTTAGCCTGCCACATAATAATTATATAATCGGGGGCGCGGTGGTCCTGGGGTAGACCATCGGCTTCTGACGCAAAAGTTCTGAGTTCGAGCCCTGGCGATTTCGCTCCCTACTGGTTGGGTCGGTGTCAGTTAAATGTGACCGGCTGAGACAGAAGTCATGGTATCCCCACCCTGTCTCGTGTGTGGCAGCACATAAAATTGCCAGACGTCAGTATTGGGGCCCGTCCACAGTATTACCAATATAGTGCCAGTATAATGTGACCGGCTGAGACAGAAGTCATGGTATCCCCGTCCTGTCTCGTTTGTGGCAGCACATAAAATTATCAGACGTCAGTCTTGGGGCCCGTCCACAGTATAGACTATATTGTGCTGATGTTGGACGTTAAACCAACTCAATTCAATTGAACTCTACTCAACTCAGTCCTTATGATGCGAATCTTACTAGAAAGGAACACGGCGAGTTTATTAGGGTTCGAACCTGTGACCTCATAATAAGAAACCTAATGCATTATCGTCTGGGTCAGCTTACCCCACTGTTACAGATAACGGAGAGATATTTCATAATTTCACGACGGAAGATGACATGATGTTCGTCTAACCTGAAATAGACGTACTTTACATAAGAGAAAACTAATTAAATGTTATTAAATAGAAAATGAAATTCATCAAAGTAAACAAGATATGCTTAAAATATTATACAAAATATTGGAAAAAAAAGGTTACAAAAAGGCCGTTTTAAATAAAGGTGAGTATTATTTTATCATTGGCAACGTTTTTCTTTCTGTTTCTTTTGAAAGTTCAATAATAAATGTATAAGTTCATCCATTAAAGAAGCCGAGGTTGGACGAAAAAGGATTTTACGGCGGGCATAAAGAATATGCTTGCATATTAAGGTCCAGGTGACTGGTTCCAAGACTAATGTCTGACATTTGGACGCGCTGCCAAACAGGACTCAGTAACTTAGCAAAGGCATTAGGATTTCTGTCTTAGCGGCAAAGGGGAAGAGGTAGGAGGAAAAGGGATGGGGGAAGGGGTGGGGGAATTGGCGCAAGTAGTAAAAATTTGTTCTCCCCATGGAGCGGTCACCGGTTCAAGGCCAAATACCGGACACAAGGCCAATTTAAAATGTACTTTTACGCTTTCGCCCTTTACCCAATACACTGTACTACATGTAGTTCAGTGGGTCACTAGGTGTAGTATAAATCAGCTCACTACGCAGTCGCTGGGGAGTCATGGTTGACAAGTTGCAAGACAGTAAACAAGAGGCAGGTATGTGCTCTGTCATCCATGTCACGGTTGGGCTGTCCGGTGTCCAGTCTTGTCCACTCCTTCAGATTGTCTGACCAACAGTTCGCTTGTCTAATTCTAGTATAGTAATAATGAAAATAGTAATAATAGTAGTAATAATAATAATATTAATAATAATAATTATAACAATAATAAGTACTACTACTACTACTACTACTACTATGATTGACATAACACAGACCAAAGAGAATATTATTACAAAACAAAAAGCATTCATTTATAATTATAAGAATATAATTTTGCTCACATTATCAAGCTATATTATGGTAGAATGAACGCGTTTTAACAACTTTTTAAAAGTCGTCCTGGAATCTGTGTCTTTTAGTTGTTTACTTATTTTGGTAGACTATTCTTTATTTTCGGTGCAGCATAACTTAGAGTCCTCCAAACGTACTTTTTTCGTTCTAAAACGTTTTGTTTTACAAATAGATCTAGACAAATTTCCCGCTTGAACGAAAGCAACGTGGTGGTAAGTAGGGATAGAGAAAATTTCAATAATATTCTGGGGCAGTTTCGTTGAGACAAATAAGAGAAAATAGATGTCTTATACTCAATGCGCGATTTTACTGGCACAAATGTAGAATTTTGTAGATGCTTAAAGAGAGGTGTTACATGGTACCGCTTTATTTTTCCTGTTAGTGTTACTATTCTAGCAGCTTTAATTTTGTATTTCTGCAACCTATCCTCACTTTCGTTAGGAACATTAGTACAACCGTGAACGAGTAAAAGCTGAAGCATGGGTCTTTTTGATGTTCCGTCCAGATATTTTGTCATTGTGCTTATTCTACTTATTAAAAAGGATTACAAAGATAGCTAATATAATGACCCCATTTGATTGTTAGACAATCATCTACAATCATGCAAAGATTTTTTGCTTATTTCATAAACACCATTCTCCAAAATGGATGTGAGTTTAGCGTTATCTTCAAATTAATTTCTACCATCAAACAGTAAGATTTTGATTTGTCACTATTAAGTTTGTTTGCCACCTGCATCATCCAGTTTTCTACAAACTTAAATTTTCTTGCCAACCCAAGGAAATCAAATTGTAAGTCTGGTTAATAAAGCTACGTATCACCGGCATAATTATGCTTCTATAAATAGTATTCGATATGCTTAATAAAATACCGCTAGTTTGTTTTATTCTTTTTGACTCTTCTATTTCCGTGGTGATATTTTCTTATATACGTACATTTCAGTAACTCTAGCTTTGATATTGTGATATTTTTATTTATATAGTATATATAATATTATTGATCTTTATGTCGAAATTCTGCCGTTCTTTTTTCATATCGTTGTAAACTTTATAATTTCGTTTTTTGTATAAAGGGAGTGTTCTTTAATTTCCCCTGAGGGATGAATGAAGATTTCTGTATTCTGTATTCTGTATGAAATTAGGTTCAATAATAAATTTGGGAGGTGCACACAAGATATAATTATAACGGTTTCAATGTACCTATCACGCACCCACAATCTTTCACTGAAAACGACTCAAGACTTGAACCAGATACGTTCACTAGCACAGAAACGTGATCAATGGAGATCATTCATCAAGCACATTGCAGAGATTGCTGAGGCGTCCCGATCTGATGACCAGGATGCGAAAGGCAATTAAGTCAAGTAAGTCAAGTTTCAATGTACAATAACTTTTTTGTTTGTATTTTCTTTGATCTCATTTTTTTCAACTTGATTTAAAAGAAGAGGCAAATTATAAACTTACAAGCTGGGTTCCCCGTTCATACGAACAGGTTGATTACAGTGGAATAGCATGTAAGCCGAATATTTTTTTAAGGGGATATTTTAGACTCTACCCAGCACATTGCCCTCAGGAACACCATATTTCAAGTCAAAGTTGGTTGGTTGGGTTGGTTTAACGTCCAACAGCAGCACTGTGGACGGGCCCCAAGACTGAAGTCTGACAATTTTACGTGCTGCCACACACGAGACAGGGCGGGGATACCATGACTCCTGTCTCAGCCAGTCACAATATACTGACACCGACCCAACCAGTAGGGAACGCAACAGCCAGGATTCGAACTCGGGACCTTTTGCGTGGGAAGCCGATGTTCTACCCCTGGGCCACCGCCTCCCCCTCCCTTTTCAAAACAATCAGATGGCTTTTGTTTTACTATAAATAAAAATAGCCTATATGCGATAGACAGGTATTGCACAATTATGTAACATTGAAATATAACTCCAATTTCATCAAAGCTCAAACAGATTAAAGTTAGGAAACAGAAAAGGAATGAAACTTGAATTTAATACTGAGAAAAATCGTTCAGGATAGAATCATGTACCAAACTATGCAGTTTTAAAAAGGAAATCTAATTAAAGGCAAAATGTCAAAGAAAAGAGTTATAACAAGGACGATATCTATAATTATATAGGAGCTAAATATGAAGAACATATTTAAGACGCAAGCCTTTCATTTCCTCTGTCGAGCTTAGGCTTAAAATGCGTTTAAGATAGCGTTTTCTTTTTTAATAAAGTTGAAAAATCAGAACAAAGAAAACACGAACAAAAAATTATTGTACTTTGCGCTTCGCAGCTTTTTATAATCTTAGGGCGACCACAGGGTGAAAGCCGAACGCTGATGAGCGCCGATCAGAATAAGAATTCCCATCAACTATCCCCACCACGCTCCTTGTACGTTGGCTTCGGCAGCCTCGGCTTTATAAGAATGGAGAAACCATTCTTATCGACGCTGAAAACATGAGAAGGGCTCACCGCGACCACCGTCATCGGATGTGTGACGTCACGGGCTGGACTAGGGCGATTTTTTAAATGGACATAGCGGAACGTGGGCTTCACATAGAACAAAACCAATTAGATTTTTGTAATCAGCTTCCAAAATTTAAGGGGACATCGCGGGCAGAATTTGATTTTGAACTAAAATTTAAAAAATAATGTCTTGTCGGCATTTAATTTTCATTATTTTAACTTTAATTAATTTTAATCCCATAAATAATTTTTTACTGCATGTATTTGTATTGTACCTTCGCACTAATTTCAGAAGATGCAGTAGGCTAATTTTGCCTAGCCGCCACACGTCATGATCAGCGTCTAGGAGTCTACCCTGTGGGGTTCACACCAAGCTGATCGGCGCGGATTTCAAGTTCTTTAAAGCGTCGATAAATTCAAGCTTCACTCTGTAGCCGGCCTTACCCTTGTGTGCAACTCCCAAACTTATTACTCATCCTCATATTTTCATCGTCACGGAATCGGAAGAGTTAAAAAGAAAAAAAACACAACAACACCCAGCGGTATTATATTAAACTTATCGATCCCATAAGCCTCGGGCAAGGAAGCGACAATGTTCGTGACCAACCGGGCTTAATATAGTGGTTACCATGGTGACGGTATCTATTCTACTAAGTGACCTTGTTTTGAACTTCAAAAAACATCGTTTTCGATTTAGCGTTATTTTTAAAAATTTAATCATGTTTGTGTAATCTCCACTTAAATATTGATGAGCTGAACAACAGCTTTGCACGGCTGAAAAATTAGATAGAATCTAAAACTATAAGTGAAAGATTTAAAGCGTGTAAGAGAGTGTCTGTCACTTTTTTATTAAGTATTTTCGAGTACATTATTATAAGTGTTTGCTTTTTTTAAATATTTTTTCAACAACAGCAACTAAGCTGTAGTGTGGATGGGTTCCGAGACGAGTGTCTGATCCTTTTATTGCCTGTCACAAAGAGGAAGTGCGTGGACACCAACGTCTATAAACTCAGTAGGTCCCATCAGTATGTTACGTTGATATATATAATTATATACATGGAGCACAACTGACTTTCTGTTAGCCTGAAGACCTATGCAGATAGCTCAGTTGGTAAATAGTTTTCTGGACTGACACACAGAAGGGTCCAGTTCCTGCCCTATCGGAAGACCACCGAGGTGTCAGGTGGAGGCCGTGTGGCGCAAGTATCATTTTGAGCATTGATCTTTCAACCAGGAGGTACCTGGTTTGAGGTCCCTGTAAAAGAAACTTTGTGACCAAGACTAGATCTATCTAAGTAAAGAAAAAAAAAACAAACAAAAAAAACAAAAAAAAAAACAAAAACAAAAACACCCAGGAGGGACAATCTGAAAATGTAATCGCCATTTTAACATTTTCGAGAAAGTATTTATGAAAAATAAAAATGGAAAATCAAAAGTTAAGGCCCTTTTTTGTTTTTGTTTATTCCTACAAATTGTTTGGTAGTTCTTTTATTTAACCTTAATCATTATTAAAAATCTAAATTATATAAATCGTAAAGATGCACGAATGCACTTTTAGGTATGCTTATCACCTTAGCTATAAACCCATGCTTATCACCTTAGCTATAAACCCATCTGAATTACCAAAACGTTACAGAAGTATTAACAAATGATGGTTTTACATAGGATTGTCTATTGCGCAGCCACTATACATCACAGCGGAATGATGGGAATTCCCCTTCTAGCCTATATTTAGATCTCTGTGGCATTGGTTTATGGGATCGGGAAAACAGTGTAACTCTTTGTAAGAGGAAAACCTATGGGTCTACCTAGAGGTCACGTGACACGTTTTGTATAGCTCTGCATCGCCAACTTTAGGGCAAACGTATAGTGCATTGGGATAAACATAAAAAACCCACCTACCTTATTTTATCCAGTATATGAGATAAAAAATCAAAATGACGACCGGAAAAATATGTCTGTGCTAGTGTACATAATTAAACACGGTCTACACATATACAATACATACACAGCCTTACAAATTAGTGAATTATATAATTTTAAATTTGCTAATTTGGTTTGTACGGTTAGATCAACTTAAAGTTGCATTATCACTACCTTATAAAAGTATCACCGTCTCTACGTTGCACGTTTTTGCAGATCATAATCTCTCTCTCTCTCTCTCTCTCTCTCTCTCTCTCTCTCTATCTCTCTCTCTCTCTCTCTCTCTGTATATATATATATATAGGAGCGACATAGTTCATGTGAGGAAAAAAGGGCATGGGGAAGAGAAATACATGTGGATAGAGAGAAAGAGAGAGAGGGGTTGGGGAGAGAACCACATAGAAAGAGAAATATATATTATATATATATATATATAATTATATACATATATATTATATATATATTTCTTTTTTTTTTGGTTTTTCGTAACAGTACAGTTTTTCCCTTAAAAGTATACATCCAATGGAAGTAAGTCTCAAAAAGGTGATCCTGATTTATTTGTGCATTGAGTGCTTCAAGTGATTTTGTCAAGTTATTATTTATGAAATTATTGGGTTTTTTTTTTCTTTCAATTGTCAAATGTGTAAGATTGCTTTTTTTTTTTAATTTGATAGTGCGAAAGAGAGAGAGAGAGAGAGAGATAAAGGGATAAAGAGACAGAGAGAGAGACAGGGAAAGATACAAAGAGTGACAGACTGACAGACCGACGGACAGACAGAAGAGAGATCTGTCGAAAATGCCATAGGCCAGATAGACAGAGGAGAAATGCTAGAGACAGAAAGAGAGAGAGAGGTGGAGTGAAAGAAGGAAATATAAAAAGGTGGGTAAGGTTTGAGAGAAAGTTAGGCGCAGAATGATAGACAGACAAAAAGATATAAGAGAAAGTCTAAAAGACAGACATTGATGGTTATATGGATAGAAAGAAAAATATATGAGAGAAAATAATGTAGAGACTGACATAAATGGTTATATAGACAGATTGATAAAATATGAGAAAAAATAAGTTACAGACAGACAGACAGATGGATGGGTGAATAAAGCATGAGATAAAGAGTACGAGAAATGAACACATTGGGTTCGAGTATCACACTGTGTGGGTGAGGGGGGAATTTATTGCACGAGCTGTAAGATCAGATGCGGAAGTAACCAGACAAAAGACTATTGTTTGTATAACATTTTATACAGTCACGTAGGCCTACTTACGCCTCCACCTCGCTTCTATCCATTCATTTAATTATCTCTTTTTTTCTATTCATAGTATTCCTTCTCAAGACAAGTCTTTGTTTAGTCCTTAAACACGTCATTATGTTTTTAGCTCATGTTTTACTAAAATAGTGTGTAGAAACTCATGGGGGAGCTAGATAACAGAGAGTCTTCATTGTTTAGTCCTTAAACATGTCATTATGTTTTTGTTTTTAGTCCATGCTTTACTAAAATGTTTTTTACTTAAAAAAAAAAAAGATATAATTTTATTTACGGAGTAATATTACTTTTAAATTGTAATATAATTTGAATTAGGTATATCTATTATAATACTTAGACTATTTTAGCCAATGGTGTGCATATGTTTACATTGAAATGATATACATGTATACAGACATCAATTTCCATAATAATTGGTATACTCCTACGTTACTAGTAGGGCCTATTCAGTAGGACTGCGCAATCGGAAAACATCGATGTACCGGTATCCGGATTGGATCGGGGTCCCATGTACCTGTTTCGGTATCGGTTCCATTGTGTAATAGTTTTGCATATATCTACTAGAAGGCCTAAAGATTTGTGTTGTTCTTTATATTTTCCTTTGTCAAGACTCAAATAAAGACCGATAAATATAGTCATGCACCGTCGTCTTGCGTAATATTTAGATGTTCGTAGACAGCCTAAACCGGTACAGGAAGCCAGGATCCTAAACAACCGTGGTGAGCGAGGCATCGGAACAAATAAAGGGCCAGTGCTTAGCCTCGGCCAAGAGATGTTACTTTAGGCTGTTGTACCAGGAACCGGTACAAAGCCTTGTTCCGATGAGCAAGTTCCGCTGGAGTAAGTTCCGGGTGTACTCGTACTCGGTTACCAATTTCTGCGCTGGACTACAGTAACTACTCAGTAGGGCTAGCGATTCCCGCTTGCCCTCAAAATGGCGGCTGGGTCAACTCGCCTGTTACCGGTACCGGTTTAGAAAGTTGGCTTCCTCTGGCCCATTAAGGAGTCCATGTGTACAATGTATCTCTGTGGTTTCGCGTTTCGAGACCGAATAGAGGTTCCAGTTTGAGTTACACATTTTTTTTTCAATTAGATATATCTTCTTAATTGCGTTTGAATTCCTCCCATTGCTTACTATGGAACAAACTATAGATGCTGATTATGAATCAAATAATAAAGATGGGTAGTTACGATAAGATTAGATAAGACTTTATTAATCTCTTTTGGGGAATTGAGATTGACATGCCCACTTACAATAAAAATAAGATATGCCATATTAAAAAATAATAATAATTAAAGAAAAGAAATTCAAAATACAAAGTGATGATGATGAGCAAGAAGCAAGTTCAAGCGCCGATCGGGACAGTCGAAGTCTAGATCTAAATAGTTCTAGATCTAGACCTAACGAAGACAGAACTGATGTTTTGGTGAATTTCATTGATAAACTCGAGACAAATTTAAACAAAAAACCCAAAAGATTCAACTTATATCTATTCTCCCCATTGTTCTTATCCTTTGTTTTTTAAACACTATTTTTAGTTGTTTTTTTCCCCGATTTGCTAGCATACCAAACACACACAAGTAATAAGATATACAGAAAAAAATTCATTTTTTTTCAATTTTAATATTTTTCTCCATTTTCCCATAATATTAATAACGACATAAAAGTAAACAATTTTCTGAAAGGTCATCTATATTTCGATCTGATGACATCCAACAAAAAACAAACAACAAAAACACTTTTGTAACAAAAAATAATTGGAAAAAAATGGTTAAAAAATAAAAAAACAGTCGGAAGAGAATACGAGTGACCGTCCTTGTCTTAGTCACAGGTATCACTGATCATTAAATTTTATTCTGCCTCAGGGGGGCTTTGGGTTGGAAAGAACTCATTAAAATTATGCGAAAGAAACTTCCACCATAGAGTTTAATTGCCATAATCTAATAGACAGCTGTTAAGAGAAGACGGGAGGAAAAAAAAATAGGGGTTGTAGAATCTCGTCTCTAATTGAATTCTTTAAAACGTCATGACCTTTCTTATTCTTACATTTCTGACAGAATTTTAAAGTAAGCTAATTTGCTTTCCTCAGTTGTTCACATTATATTCAATTTACAGGTTGCATAGGAAGGACGGAGAGGAAGGAGAAGAAGGAGAAGAAGGAGGTACAAGACTAACGCTTTCTTTTAGAAATTATGTGTGTGTGTGTGTCTGTTTTAAATTACTTTATGTTATTAGATACTGCGCAAATCGACAATGCAATATTTAATATTGTGTGGTTTGGATTATACTTTTTTTTCTCCGTTTCTCACTATTTATTTGTTGTTGTTTTTTCGAAACGGGACTTATCTAAAATCCAATTTTCGATTCAAAGTAATTTTGTATGCACATTTTTTACTGTGAACGTCATGTTTTGCCTTTACTAAAAAAAAGGTTTTATATTAAGTAATAGTGCATACGTCGGTAAAGTTTTGAGTTAAGTCGCCATGGAAACCTCTTATGTTAAGGCAATGAGAAAGATGAAATAATATATTTTTTAGACTTTCCATTTTTTTTCTTTTTGAGACATAGAGGTTTCTTACCTTTGGGAGATTCAGGTCTTTCTATGTCATATATAATACCGTCTGGTCTGGAAATTAAAATTTAATTCACTTCTTTTTACGTGGCTTCAAAACATTTTAATCTTTGAATATTATGTTACTTTTGTTAGGCCCACAATAAGTTTCTTTTCATGCAATTAAAAAAAGCCAAGTTGTTTTCTAT
>RQTK01000763.1:218783-223783 GCA_003991915.1 Elysia chlorotica | reverse complement strand
AGAATAAAGAATACGCTAAACCAAGTATGTTGTTGATGAGTTGGTTTAACGTCCCACATCAGCACTATATAGACTATAGTGTGGACGGGCCCCAAGACTGACGTATGACAATTTTATGTGCTGCTACACACGAGACAGGGCGGGGATACCATGACTCCTGTCTCAACTGGTCACAGTAAACTGACACCGACCCAAAGAACGCAATCGCCAGGGCCTCGATACGGACCTTTTGCGTCGGAAGCCGATGTTCTATCCCAGGACCACCGCACCCCCAAAACCAAGAAAGCCGAATTGAACAGTTTGGATTCTAAGCCAACAAAGATACAAGAGAAACAATTTTTTGTTACAATATTTTAGCCCAGAGTCAAATGCAAGTGCAAAAAGAGCAATACACACGCTATGCCAAAGCTTTCGATTGGTTGAAACGTACTGAAAGGATAGACGCTTTATTAAGGACAGGACTAGACGGAAAAGTCATAAGAATCATCACATAGTTATAATTATTGGAATCAAGAGGTCGCCATAGATGTCGATGACGAACTATCTGAACCAGAAGAAATCCAACGTGAAGTAAGACAAGGATGTGTCGATTACTGAATTACAAAAGAATAAAATATAATTGCTTCCACACCTCTTCAATATAAATACAGAGTACATAATTATTCCGGGAATTAAACCACATAAGAGAAATTAATATCAATGGAACAAATATGGAACAAATATGCATACTATAAGATACGTCGACGACACCACACTGATAACAAACAACCAGGAAGACCTCCAAAAATGTTTGATTTTGTAAGAGTAATACATTTAGTAAACAAAAAGTGCTTGACATGAACGTGAGCGAAACAAAAACAATGGTCGTTAGTAAACAGAAAGATGTCCGAGTCAAAATTGTTAGAGATTGCAAACAACTTGAACTAGTTCAGTATTTCAAATAATTATCTCGGACAAACAATAACTAGCAATGGCAACTACCACCAAGGAAATAGAAATCAGAATAGCAGAAGCAAAATCAACGTTTATGACACTAAAGGACTTATGTCAAGTGAAATTTCAAGATATCTTAAACTAAGAGCAATAAAGATCTGTGTATTTTCCTAAGGGTTAAAAAGTTATACGACGACGCAGTTAAAAAGATAGAAACTTCCGAGATATGGGTATTTCGACGACTAGCAAGAATAAGTTAGAATCCTGCCCCTACGCCCCCCCCCCAAAAAAAAAAAAAAAAAACCAACCAAAAAAATCCAGCACAACAAGAGACGAAGTCTTGCAAACACTCGGTGTTAAAACTATACAAATCATACGACATAACAAACTGTCTTATTTTACCACATAGCAAAGTATGGCGGTCTCACTCAAACAATCCTTATTGGCAGATGGAAGGAACAAGAAGAGGAAAAGGCCGACCCAGTGGTACGACGACATAAAAGAGTGGACAGGGACCCAGCTACATGTGAACCTCAGACTAGCGCAGGAATCATTATTCGGCGTGGAAACATATGACACACACGTCAAACCTGATTCAAGAGGTCACAATGACCCTGACCTTAGGCTACTGTGTCAGCCAATCACGTGCAGACACAACCCTTCCCTTTGTGGATAGTGTGTGAGTGAGTGAGTGAGGGAGGGAGGGAGGGAATGAGAGTGAGTGAGTGAGTGAGTGAGAGAATGAGAGTGAGTTAGTGAGTGAGTGAGTGAGTGTGTGAGTGAGTGAGAGAGTGAGAGAATCAGAGTGAGTGAGTGACTGAGAGAATGAGAGTGAGTTAGTGAGAGAGTGAGTGAGTGAAAGAATGAGAGTGAGTGAGTGAGTGAGAGAATGAGAGTGGGTGAGTGAATGAGAGAATGAGAGTGAGTGAGTGAGTGAGTGAGTGAGTGAGTGAGAGAATGAGAGTGAGTGAGTGAGTGAGTGAGTGAGAGAGTGAGTGAGTGAGAGAATGAGAGTGAGTGAGTGAGTGAGTGAGTGAGTGAGTGAGTGAGTGATAGAGTGAGTGAGTGAGTGAGTGAGTGAGTGAGTGAGTGACGGAATGTGAGTGAGTGAGTGAGTGAGTGATTGAGTGAGTGAGAGTGAGTGGGTGAGTGAGTGGGTGAGTGAGTGAGTGAGTGAGTGATTGAGTGAGTGAGAGTGAGTGGGTGAGTGAGTGGGTGAGTGAGTGAGTGAGTGAGTGATTGAGTGAGTGAGAGTGAGTGGGTGAGTGAGTGGGTGAGTGAGTGAGTGAGTGAGTGATTGAGTGAGTGAGAGTGAGTGGGTGAGTGAGTGGGTGAGTGAGTGAGTGAGTGAGTGATTGAGTGAGTGAGAGTGAGTGGGGGAGTGAGAGAGTGAGTGAGTGGATGACGGAATGAGTGAGTGAGTGATTAAAAGAAAGTGATACAAGGAAAGCAATCTCCTTTCATGGAATAATTCTAGGGAAGCAATTATATTTTATTCTTTTTTAATTAAGTAATAGATAAGTGCAGTTTTTGTGCAATAATAATTTAATTGAACAAAAATAATGTATAAACATAATTGCGCTATTTCTTTTCTAAGGCAACAATTTATAACGTCATTTAGTTTTAGAAATGTTGGGTTAAAATTTGCTTTTTTAAAGCAATTATGACTTTAAAAAAATATCTGAACCACAAAAAGGCTGTTGCTAAAAGAATTATAAAACTATTTTATTTGTCCTAAGATGGTTGAATAAAAAGGTGAGTCATACAACCCAAAGCAAGAGAGAAAGGTGGGGGAGGGAGAGAGAGAGAGAGAGAGAGAGAGAGAGAGAGAGAGAGAGAGAGAGAGAGAGAAACTGGTTGTGTTGGTTATTGATCTAAGGGCAGCTGCTTGGCTGTCAAGTATTTAAGCCTTGTTTGATAGGCTTGGCCATATGTTGCTTGCCCACATGTAAGTGATCCTTCTACTAGGTTTTTGTAGACTATCTTTTTAGCCGTGTAGGGTGTGTGTTGGTTTTTTCGGCTCAGTGATGTTAGTAGTCTTATCTATTTTCTGACTTGTTTGCTTAATAATTCTATGTGTTCCGAGTAATTGCTATTTTCATCGGATTTGATTCGTAGGAATTTGGCGGATTTTTCGGTGGTTATATCGGTGGAATCTATTGTTTTTTGGAATTCTCCATTGACCTCCAAAGTAACCGCTTTGGTTTTGTGCGTGTTGACTTTAAGTCGTAATGTCCTTACTTGCTTTATGAGTTTGGTAGCTTGTTCTCCTAGTTGGTTGATTAATTTGTTGAATTTTTCTTTTGGTCTGGATCCACTGCTTATGTGAGTTTGCTTCATGTATTCATGTATTCCCAAGTGCACAGACGTCTGTAAATTGACTGATCTGTAGTGACCTGGTTAATGTAATTAATTGCTTTGTTGAAAAGTGTGGGGGATATTACTGCCCCTTGTGAGGTAGGCCTACCGTTTGTTTGTACTTTAGTGGATGAGAGTTTATTCCCTATTTTGACTTGAAATGTCCTGTTTTCTCCAAAATGTTGGATATAGTTGTATATTCTGCCACGTATTTTCATTTGTTTAACTTTAAGTTTTTTTTTAAGAAGGTCTTCTTTCCATAGTGTGTCATATGCTTTCTCTAGGTCTAGAAATATGGCTACTACTGACTTGTTTTTGACTTTGACTGGTTTAATATGATTTTCTAGTAGGAGGGCTTGGTCTATTGTTAGTCTGTTTTTCCTGAAATTTGATGGGTTTTTGATAAGAACATCATTCTCCTCAATGTGAAAGTTTATTGTGTTATTTATTATTGTCTCGGGAGTTTTCCCTAGATAGGATTTTAAAGATGTTGGTCTATATGATGCTCGGTGGTATATTTTATCTTTCCCTGGTTTGTGTATCGGGATGATGATTGGATGTTTGAATTGTTTTGGGATTTGGCCACTGTCCCAGATCTCGTTAAACAAATTCAAGATTTTTGGTTGGTTTTCTGTCTGTGAAAAGTAAGCATTTTCTCCCGAGGTAGTTTTGCTTCTTTTTTTTTTTTAATTTAATGTGGTTTGGAGTTCGTTAAAAGTGATGGGTAGGATATATTTTTTGTTTATGTTTTGAGGAGTTGTGTTTTTTTTGTTGGAGGTTCCCGTTTTCTGCACTGTTTTTTTTTTTTTTAATTAAAGGAGATTTAAACTCCTAAATTTTGGGTCTAAATTTCCTCCACTGGATATGAATTCAAAATGTTTGGCCCATTTTCCTGCTTTGTCTGCTTTGGTGCAAAGGGTAGAGCGTTGGTTTCCAATCGGGAGGTCCCAGGTTTGGAACTCAGCATCTTTCAAACATTCATTTGTCCAATTTCGTCACAGACACATCAGCACTATATAGACTATATTGTGGACGAGCCCCAAGACAGACATCTAATCAGGAGCTGCCACACAGGAGACAGGGCGGGGATACCATGACTCCTGTCTCATCCGGTCACATTAAACTGACACCGACCCAACCAGTAGGGAGCTCAATCGCCAAGACTCGAACCACGGACCTTTGACGTCTCGGAAACCGATGTTCTACCCCTGGCTACCGCGCCCCTCACATCACGTCGAATAGTTCCATTCAAGTCATATAACATTAAAACAAATCGTTCAATACACAACTGCAACATAGTTCTTTAAAGTTCAACTAAATCGAGAACAATCTCACAAAGGGTCGACCAGAGTCCTATCATCTCGAGCTGAGCATTTGCCTGGTTCTATTAATAGATTAATCTGGAGCTTATGAGAATTATGCAAACAATGTTTTCCAGTTTTCTTTTAATTGGGCGTAGTTAACAAAAGCCGGTAAAATTGCTTCAGGCATTTTAATTTTAACTTGTTCCTATTTATGGTTGTTTGGCTTTGTTTTTTGGTTGCTTTTATATCGTCTCACAATTGCAAGAGCTTTATTGTTTTTTGTTGTTGTTGTTGTTGTTGTTGTTGTTGTTGTTGTTGTTGTTGTTGTTGTTGTTGTTGTTGTTGTTGTTGTTGTTCTTTTTGTGAATCGCCTTTTTTTTTGTAAAAATGATAATAATGATAATA
>RQTK01000763.1:186853-212703 GCA_003991915.1 Elysia chlorotica | reverse complement strand
CAACAACAACAACAACAACAACAACAACAACAACAACAACAACAACAACAACAACAACAACAACAACAACAACAACAACAACAACAACAACACATGTTAATTGTTATATCTACTTGAACCTGTATTTCTATCTCATCCAGTTGAACTCAATTACAATCTCTCTTAAGGATCTGAACCTGGGGTCTTTTATTTGTAATGAGATAACTTGTCTTCAGCCTGATTGAAACAACAAATTAATCTTACCGGACTCGAACCCTAAAACCTCTAGTTTTTAGCCTGGAGGTGGATCTAGCCACTCAGCTTACTTTACTCATAACCAGAAAAAATGATGAAACAAAGGTAACTGGAATCGAACCCTTTACCGCGCGCGCTCTGTTTTATTATTATTATAATTTTTTTTACTGATTTCATTATGAAATCTTGATTGTGTCAATCGAATTTAGTGCATTTGAGCAGGGCTCTGAAAAAGAAATGTTTTGATATATAATATGAGAAAATAGGACACATGTAAGCAAAGATATTGCTGTATTGTTGTAATTAAATTTGTCGAGTTTACGTTAAAATTATGGGGTTAGACTCGTTATTTAAAAAATAAACAGTTTTGTGTGTAATATAAAGTGCATTTTAAAATATGTGATAAAAAGCCCTTTCAATTTCTTACAATTTGGTATATAACATAAGTATTGAAAAATACTAACTTTTTTTTTTACAAAGTTACATCCAGTTAAGTGCTAAAATTGCTATTCCGCAGCATACAATTTCAATGCAAATTTGCTTTCAAATTATGGCAGAATTTAATTCACGAAAAAATTCATAAACCCACTCCTAATTAAAATATCTACAAAATTCAAAAAGCGTTGTAAATAGAATGTCGAGACTCATCTTTTGTGCCTAATTTGAAAACCCTAGGCCTCTTTTGAAATGTTCACTGAACTGTACATACTTTTAAACTTAAAATAATCCCCCCACCTTGTTTATCTAAGTTAACCTACATTGTCCTACAAACCACTACCTGCCTGCCCTTTTTGCACTGACGCTGAAAAAGTTACGCCTCCTACACGGGCTTAGTGGCTGACACGGTAAGCCGGCATATAATGAATGCGGGTACCGTTATAAATAATTGCGTTATGCTCATGACTAAGCCGGGACTAAACCATGTTATGGTCTTCGCCACGTTTGTTTTAACAAAGCTAGGTGTAGCAATACAGTACTTGACTTCGTCACTGTCCTCTAGCCTGACCTAGTACTCCTAGGTCACCGATTTCCAAGATCTGACTTTTCTGCACTAAGATCTGGTCGATATTATGAGAGCTACATGAGGAAACGGGTCGGCAATAAAGGAATAATTATTTTCTTGCCGTCTCTCTCTGTATCTCTGTTTATCTCTTAGTATCCCACTCTCCTTCTCTGTATCTCTATGTTTCTCTCTGTCTCTCTCTCTCTTTGTCTCTCTGTCTCAGTCTGTATCTGTTCTCTTTGTCTGTCTGTCTGTCTGTCTGTCTGTCTGTCTGTCTGTCTGTCTGTCTGTCTGTCTCTATCTCTCTCTCTCTCTCTCTGTCTCTCTCTATCTCTGTATATCTCTGTCTTTCTGTATGTCTGCCTCTCTCTGTCTTTCTATATCTCCCTTTGTATCTCTCTGTCTATTTATTTCCTTTTCTATCTGTGTTTCTCTCTCGCTCTGTCTGTCTGTCTCTTTCTGTCTCCCTCTGTATCTCTGTTTCTCTCTCGCTCTCTGCTCTCTGTATCTCTTTCTCTCTTTGTCTCTATCTTTGTATCTCTCTGGTTCTTTCTTTCTGTCTTTTTCTGTGTCTCTTTCGATCTCTCTCTCTCTCTCTCTCTCTCTCTCTCTCTCCTTCTGTGTTTGTCCCTCTGTCTTGGTTTCCCCCTAATTAATTTTCTCTCCCCGTGAATCTCTCCACCAATCTCTATGTGTCTCTCTGTGTATATCCCTCTGTCGTCCTCCTCAATCTTTCGGTGGACAGAGGGAGACGGAGGTGCAGAGGAAGAGTGTTAGGCGGAGAGGGCACGAGATAGAGACAGATAGGGACAGAGATATATACAGAGAACGTGTCTCTTTCTCACTGTGTCTCCGCTATTTCTTATGCAACGGCTTCTTCTTTTTAAAATTTTTATCATAAACCATTACGATCAATGCAGTTGAGACATCCACTCTAAATCATCAACAATTTCCCTATTGATGCTGAGGTTGACAATACATTATTTTTTATTATGGGTGCTCTACAGAGTACAGGGTTAATTGCAATAATACATAACGACGCATTTGTCTCAATAAAATATTATTGTGTTATACTTCACTGAAGATTTTGATATATTTTTCAAAACACCGACATTACAAAGTGTGACATCTACCATAGCTAGTAGCAGTAGTAGTAGCAGCAGTAGTAATGTTTCTGTAACTCAGGCTTAAGTTTTTCTCGCAATTAAAAATCACTATTGTTTTTATTATTCCTATTTTAACTGCTCCGTGAGAAAGTTTTCCCGTTATTATTTCGAACGCTCTTGTTTCTTGTTAATGTTATTGTATAGGCCTACTCATTGCATATTGCGACTCGCGTTTTTCATGCTGTTTTTATCACTACTCGTAGCAATTGATTTGTTGTTGATTAAAAAAAAAATTGTAATTGCTACTGGAGTTGTAAGTGATTGCGTTGTTGTTTTTGTTGCTAATGATGCGAACTGGCGCATGTGGAAGAGCGCTGGTCTACAAATCAGGAGGTCCGCGGTAAGAATCCCACGATCGGCATATTTGTATGTCCAATTTCGTCCCCTGTAACTGGTTGGGTCGGTTTCAGTTTAATGTGACTGGCTAAGATAGGAGTCATCGTATTCCGACCCTGTCTCGTGTGTGGCAGCACATAAAATTGTCAGACGTTAGTCAACAATATAGCGTAGATAATTTGCTGACGTTGGACGTTAAAACCAATTCTTCTCAACTCGCCACTGGCGCTTTTGTTTTTTGTTTTTTGTTTTGCAATACTGTCACTTTTTTGCTGCTATTTTTTTCTTTGTGTTACTAATACTATATCACTAATGGATGGATTTTGCTTTTACTAAAAATTTATATTACTTAATAAATAAGATTACCCAATCATGTCAAAGTGTACTAAATTAAAAAAACATGGATCTTTGAATCCATACGTTTTTTTTTTCTTTGTGTATGTTTTAAATATTGGTTGGATGAATTTACATGTTTATATAGTTAGATTTCATATAATTATTACTCGCATAGCTCTAATAGTTCTATGGTTATCCTTTCTCTTTTCTAGGTCAGCATTGTACTTGAGAGACTAATGCATTATTCAAGCGATGTATTGATTTTCTTGTGAAAGTCGCGGCCATACTTGTGTGGGCGAGGGGGCAATCATGTGACAGCTGAGACAGAGAAGTGGAGAAAGGGAGGGAGGAACAAGAAAGACATATAGTGTGATATCGAGAAGGAGAGAGAGATAGAGAGATAGATAGATACAAGGCATGAACACGCATATTCAGAGACCTTTATAGTGTAATGATAGTCAACGACAACTTTTATTAGAGTATTTTTTCCACGGAACATGGCGTGTGCGTCATAAAGTATTTATCTGACAGAAAGCTAAAGGCATGTGCACAAACTAATCTGTATATAATTGTAGACGTTGAAAGGTGGGTGGAGTGGAGAGAGAGAGAGAGAGAGAGAGAGAGAGAGAGAGAGAGAGAGCGAGAGAGAGAGACAGAGAGAGAGAGAGAGACAGACAGACAAACAGACAGACAGGCAAAGTGAAAGGATCAAATATGCAAATGAGGCAACCTGTATTGACAACTTATTATATGAAATATCTTAATACTATTCAATAGCACTAGTGCGGGCGTCAGAAATCTCTCTAAAACCTCAAAGGAGTCTTTATGTTTGGGAGAACCAGCCTAGCTTCGCTAGTTCACCTGAATCAGTCACGTTGAAATTAATGGCATAAGAGAAACTGACAGATTCAACTAAGCGTGTAAAGTATCCCTTTCGTTAGAAGACGCTATTACGACGCGTGTTAAGATTCGGTTTTTACAGACGTTTAATTTTTATATCGATCGGCAAAGATGTTAGAAGAGTTAAAATACCGATATGCACGACAGCTTTACTTTATAGTTTACTTAAGCATATTATGACGAATAAGTCTCTCCGTTTGTATAATCCGTATTTACAATACAGCTAAGGGTGATTTAATTTGTCTTTCGTTGCTTGCCAACTGGTATGTGTATATTTCTATTCGAGGAAGAAAAACGTAATCAAAAGATAGAACAAGCCAACTACAAATATTCAACATTAATGGGAGTGCGGAAGCGAGTCAGAAAGACTCAAAGAGATAGAGATAGAGAGAAAAAGAGAAATAAGGGACCTTTTCGAATCAAAGGTAAACAGGGGGTAGATAAATAGATCGATCGATAGATAGATAGATAGATAGATAGATAGATAGATAGATAGATAGATAGATAGAGAGAGAGATAGATAGATAGATGAAGCGAGAGACGAGAGATAACAAGAGATACAGAGAGAGAGAGAGAGTTAAAGAGATAGCGGAGAGAGTTTGGTGAGATAATAGGAGGAAGATCTATCATAGCTGAGACGCAGAAGTGGAGTAAAAGAGAGAGAAACTGAGACCGAGAGAGAGACAGAGATAAATAGATAGAGAGAGATAAAGAGAGAGTGAAAGAGATAGGGGAAAGAGATTTTAGTGATATAATAAAAGACAAATGTGATAAAGAAAAGGAGATTTCTTGTATGGGTACATGTATGAATTAATTTATTTTTCAAACAATATATGTACTAGCAAAAACGTGACATTGGATATAGTTTAAAGGCATAAGATTTGTTAATGGAATTTGAAGTAATCATAGCTACTACTACTACTACTACTACTACTACTACTACTACTACTACTACTACTACTACTACTACTACTACTACTACTACTACTACTACTACTACTACTACTACTACTACTACTACTACTACTACTACTACTACTACTACTACTACTACTACTACTACTACTATCCTACTACTACTACTACTACTACTACTACTACTACTACTACTACTACTACTACTACTACTACTACTACTACTACTACTACTACTACTACTACTACTACTACTACTACTACTAGTAGTAACAGTAGTAGTAACAGTAGTAGTAATTATTTAGCAGAAGACGCAGCAACAGCAATTATTGGAGAGGGAGGAGGAGCAAGATAAGTACGCGTTGTGGCAATAATAATCTCAACATTTTGAAGTTCATGTATAATTATGCTCAGTACACTGATTTAAAGCTTTATCATGTTAGCCTATTAATTCTTATTTTTCATCAGACATTGTTCAATTATTTTCAGTACACTGATTTAAAGCTTTATTTATTCTATATTCATTTGATCACTTAAAGTAGACACGTCAGTTGATATACAGTCCACTTTGTACTGAGACACCACGGAGCTTGCGATCCATCGTTGATAAGGAATGACGTGATCATTACCTAGTTACACAGTGTCTTCTTATCGCACATTGGCTCAGCATGCGTTGGGTAGAGCTATAGTTGGAAGCCGACGCAGATTACTTAAGCTGTCGTCCTTGTTTTGTTATGACCCGCTCAACTCTAAGCACTGGACGTTGATATAATAATAATAATTGTAATAATAATCACTACAATTATAATCTTTAATGCTTGCGCGCTTTCCCTTCTCAAATCTAAAAGCGCTTTACAACCTTTAACTTAATCATAATCACTAAAATGTCCAATATAGATATAGTCATAATAGAAGCATTTTACACACAGAAATCATTCTATCATTGTAAGACATAAGATACTTGTCAATACAGACAAAATATAACGTTTGATGTGATGGTTGGATTCAAAGTCATATGTTCGAAACTAATCCACGCACCGCTTTAATACTTTGAGACAACCTGCGCAATAATATTATATTTAAGAAGGCATAAATGGGTAAAAGTGATGTTCGAAAAAAAAAAAAGTGGACGAGATAGTTTTGCAGAACAACTTAGACGTGACTAATACATGCATTTAAGGAATTTATTACATATTCAACAGTTATAAATTTAAGTGTCATCAGCGTAAATGGTAATTTAATTCCCATTTAGTTAGAATATCAGTTAATGGTTGTGAATACATTGAGAACAGAACCGGCCCTAGGACAGATCCCTGGAGAACCCAAGTTTAAGGTCGATTAAGCTAGACTGTTTGTTTCCAGTTGTCTTTCTCCTGTTTGGGGGGCGTGGTGGCCCAGGGATAGAACATTGGCTTCCGACGAGCAGCAACCTCGAGGTCCTACGGTGGTCGGTGTCAGTATAATGTGACCACTGAGACAGGAGTCATGGTATCTCCGCCCTGTCTCATGTGTGGCAGCACATACAATTGTCAGACGTCCGTCTTGGGGCCGTCTACAATATAGCCTATATAGTGCTGATATTGGACGTTAAAACCAACTCAACTCACTCAACTCAACTCAACTTTGCCTCCTGTCTGAGATTTATGATTTAAGCCAATTAAGGACGGTACATGTACCACCGATTCCGAATGCTATGTGCAGGCGATCACACAGAATAGTGAGCTCAATAATCTTAAAAGCAGCCTAAAAAACTTGAAGATCTAAAATCGTGACTTTTCCCTTGATCAGTGAAACTAAGAATATCAGAGTCTACTTTAAGGAGGACTGTTTCAGTGCTATGCGTACTCTTGTAAGCGGATTGAAACTTTTCTTTCAAACTATTCTCAACAAGATGGCTTTCTATTTGATTTAAAAATATATTTTCTAAGGTCTTTGAAAAAAAAGGAAGGTTTGAAACTGGTTGATAGTAAGTACATTTTGATTAAAGTTGTTTTTCTTTAAAAGTGGACAATCGATTGCATCTTTATAAGTCATCGGAACGGTTCCCTGTTCAAGAGGCTCATTAATAGAAGATGTCATGAATGGTAGTAGTATATCAATACCTTAAGAGTTTGGTCTCAAGGGAATGAATCAAGGCGTCCAAAAATAGAAGGCATGAGAGCCATTAATAGAAGATGTCATGAATGGTATATCAACACATTCAAGAGTTAGATCACAAGGGAATGAATCGAAGTCACAGAAAGACTTTGGAGAGAGTTGAGTATTGTTTTTTTTTTAGTTTTTTTTAGGTTATGTACCGTACACAATGATTTCAAATTTTGAAAATCGGAACTTCTTCTTTCAAATTCACTGTGTTCGATCTACATAATATTTTTTGTCTAAATTTTCTCTTCTTGTCTTAACTTTGTTAATGAAAAAGTCATTTAGAACAATGGGTAGATCACAGGTAGGAATGTTAACATTACTTTTTCTCAATAGTTTGTTACAAGTTCTTTGTCGGTCTTTGTTGAAGTTGCTTCCGGATATATTTTCATTAAAGTGTTTCTTTTTTCCAGTCGAATAGTTTGCACATTAGCCTTCTGCTTGTGCGTGTAGATGTCACTGTAAACCGTCAGTCCTGTGGTTCTACATCGTCTATCTGAGGCGCGGTAGCCCTGGGGAAAAACGTCGGCTTTCAACGCAGGAGGTCCGTGGTTCGAATCTTGGCGATTTCGCCTCCCCACTGAGTGAGTGAGTGAGTGAGTTTGTTTTACACGTCGGCACGTCAGCACGGTAACGGCTATGTTGTGCCCATGATGTCCTAAGACAGCTAATGCATTATACTAGTAGCAACGGTGTTTCCTTATATCTTTGAGTAGTAAAAGTCTTGTGTGTGGCAGGATATATAAAGATTGTCAGACGTCAGACTTGGGGCCCGTCCGCAATATAGCCTATATAGTGCTGGCGTTGGTCGTTAAACCAACTCAACTGCCATTACCGCCTTCCTTTTCTCCCGCTTGGTCGCATGGACTTCAGGTGTTAACCAAGGTGCGCGGGGGCGCGTGTGGGCGGGATGAAAAAACACCTCTCCCGCAGGTAAGCCAACTGATTCAAAACACCAGCAAGAAGAAAGTTGAACTCTTCCAAGTTAATTTAACGTCCAACATCAGCACCGTATAAGCTATTTTGTGGATGGGCCCCAGGACTCACGCCTGGTCTGACAATTTTATGTCCTGCCACACACGAGACAGGTCGGGGATACCATGACTCCTGTCTCAGCCGGTCACATTAAACTGACACTAACCCAACCAGTAGGGGGCGACATCGCCAGGGCTCGAAATCACGGATCACGGACCTCCTGCGTCGGAAGCCGGTGTTCTACCTCATGTCCATCATGCCCCCTTCCCCCTCTCCCCGCAAAATCGAAGAGAGAAATACAGAGCGAGTGACACAGCTGCCTGTGAGGCGCCGAGCCCAACACACAGAGGTGATAATGGATCTTTTGTACTAAAGGAATTAGATGAACTAGGAATAGTATCGAATGCCACCTTTCATATTTTTATGTACAGTGTACAATATTTCAGGATATTAACCGCGCAAGATAAGCTAGCTCAGTACAGAGAGTTCACAGACAGGCTGATAAACAATTAGGCAGATGACGGAGGTGAAGTCACAGCTTTCCAGACTGGATTAATTAGATTTTTTTTTAATCTAGAAAGGGTTGGGGTTGGCTTGGTTGAACGTCCAACAGCAGCACTATATAGGCTATATTGTGGACGGGCCCCAAGACGGACGTCTGACAATTCTTTATGTGCTGCTACACACGAGACAGAGCGGGGATACCATGACTCTTGTCTCAGCCGGTCACATTATACTGACACCGATCCAACCAGGAGGGAATGCAACAGCCAGGATTCGAACTCGGTACCTTTTGCGTCTGAAGCCGATGTTCTACCCCTGGACCACCGCGCCCCCAATCTAGAAAGATGCTTGATGTGTTAGCATATTTTATAAATAGGTTAAAACTTATAAAAGAAGGAAAAAAAAAACCATTATAACGAATTTATAGTTTTCTCAACTGCTGAGTTGTACATGTATAGATGTTGCCTTTGCATGTTTTTCTGTTATCTGTTTTTTTTCTTCTATATAATCATCTGTATGGTTAAGTGAAACATGCGACATTAAGTACAGCGATAGATAGATAGATAATCATCTGTTTTTTTTTTGTTTTGTTTTTTTAATATCAAAACCTGCGACGACCGGCGAATCGAAGACCCGCAAATTCGACGGATTAAAAGTTTAAACCAATACCCATGTTGGCATTGTTGTTATGTAACAGAAAAGGGTTGATCAAGTGCTGTATTGTCATTGTTTGGGGCAGTTTGCAGTGTAACTGTAGAAGCTGCCTGACTGATGTCAGGCTGAGGCGTCAGTGGTGATGTAGATCAGTAGATCTAGATATAATCCGTGTGGATCTATCTTCTTTTCGTGGTGGTGTAGCAGATCTAAAACTGTCTCTAAGTTGTGGAGATCTAGAGCTGTGTCTGTTTTCACTTTGTTGTAGATCTAAATCTAGATTTCGACCAGTATCAGTAGGCCTAGATATGGATGGTTGATCAAGTGATGTTTGTGTTTGTGTGGTTGGGGGAATTTGATTTTGATTGAGTGTTGCTGCTAAGTATTTGGATCGTCTTAAACGACGTCTGTTTTTCTCACCTGCCATCGTAATAGATCTAATCTAGATCTAGATCTTTCACAATCAAATTCCGCTCATGATACAGTTGAGTCATGCTTCTTGGTCAAATAATTCAGATCTATTTTCTTTATTATTCCTGAGTCCTATACTTTTAATTATATGAAGAGGTTGCATCAAATTAAAGTAGGCTCAATAATTTATAATAAGAACTAATAATTAACCAAACGTCTAAGAAAACGGTGCAATGTGCGCATTAAAATTTGCACACGCACTTAGAAAATAAAAAGAATCAATATTTATAGCACTTTCGATTTGTTTGTTGTTCAAGGAAGGGGAGAAAGCCGTAATTGTTGTGTCTGTTCGTTTTTTAAATACATTTTTAGTTTTATTAATTCGTTAATTTTCGTTAAAAATGGATTAGGCGTTTGATGTTAATAGTTTTATGACTCTAAAATTTTCTGGCGCATTTGTAATTTTACTGTAAAAATTTCGGATTTTAGGGTGAAGCGGTTCGGATTTGATAGCATGTCTAAGTTTGAGACGAAGACAATTATAATAATAGATATAGATAACTTATAACTTAGGTTTGCACAACATTATATTTTCCATATATTAAATACTTTCAGTAATTGAAGGTGTGATATTGAGATATCAAGATTTATATATTTTATGATAAATAATATTATACTTAATTTTTTGTCAAAATTCTACCTTTATATGTTTTTTTTTTAATTGATTGGTGTAAAATTTAAAGTTTTTAATGCTTCTGGTGTGTGAAGAGAGTATATTTTTAATGTCCCCTTCGAAAAGATGAAATCTTCCTGTTTAAAAAAAAAAACAAACTCTTTCTTGCTTTTGTTTTGTTGCATTTTGTTTTTGTGATTTGAAAGCTAGGTCCACAACTTCTAAAATTCGGTAGAATGAAGTGTAATCAGTTTGATTTAGAGATGCTGGCATCCAGGAATTCGATGGTTCTAGAGAATCTTATATTACACATCATTTTAAAGATGGGATAATTTGTTGCCTTCAAAGTTTGTGTATCTAGATTTGAGATAGTTTTTTCTTTACTTTCCTTTTTTGCGTCGTTGTTTTCGTGAAATGGCAGATAATAATGTCTATAGATGCAAAATAAAATATGATATGATATTTTACATCTAAAACGGACTAGGACTCTGAGGTGTCATTTTGGTGTTGGACATTAAATCAACTAAACTCATTGCAAAATCCTCCATCAACAGAAAATTAACAGGAACAGATGTTCAAAACGACATGAAAGCTGCACAAGTAAGTTTAAAACTTTTAATAATTTTGATTTAAGGAATAAACTTGACATAATACTGCAACTGCAATTGTCCATAACAGCTTTTATTGGTTAAGTTTTATATGGTAAATTAAAAAAAAAAACCCCAACAAAAAACAACATTGTTTTTGCAGGATGTAGCTTATGCAGAAAATAATAGACAAAGGTCAAGGACATCTTTATTTGAAACATTTATTTCTCCCAACCTGTGAGAAGATTGTGGATTTTTTTCGTTTTTGTTTTTACAAGACGTCAACACAGTAAAAGCTGTATTGTGCCTATGATGTCCTAAGATAAGTAATAAACTATTCTAGCAGCATCGGTGACTACTTTATCTTTGAGAGGTATAGGCATATGAATTATGCATAAAAAGTTTTAAAAGTTTAAAATATCCAAGTTAAATGTTATTATAAAATATTAAAATAACCAATAAGCGCTAAGGACAAACATAAATCAATACGGACTTGGAAAAAATTCGGTCAACAACGCGCGTAAGAAAAATACTTAGTTCTGTCAAAAGATGAAACGATTTTATGGGAAAAAAAGAAAGAAAGAATGTAGGAATAAATAGCAGAGCAATACGATGATGAAAGAAATAATGATTTGATGAGTGTTATGAAAAGTCACTTGAATGACGGTATATCGCCGAATAAAAATGAAATATTGCTAAATGTATTAGAAGAAGCAGTAATGGGTGTGCAAACACTATTATTGAACAAAACTTATGACAATGAAAACATCCCACATGATTTGAAAAGGTGTCTTTATAATCCTACCCAGGATTACTGGAATATGAAGCACAGATAACGAGAATTCTAATGAGCCACATCATGAAAATAGTGTTGCGGGTCATAATGATGAGGGTCTGAAATTGCCTCATGACAGTTTGGTTTTGTCGAGGGCAAAGAAATGACAAATGCAATGTATATGACACTGTGAGATGGCACTATATATTATGTACAAAATCGTTAAATGCAATCTATGTGTGAGATGGCACTATAGAATATGTACAAAATCGTTAAAAATCAAAGTAAACTTAGACAAGATGAAGATAAAAACATTGACTAAAACGGAAAAAAATCATAGGATAATGAATTAATGTATATTGGAAACACACAAAAAGAATTAGATTAAAAAATGAAATATGTAAGTACACGCCAAATTAAATCAAGGCGTTGAGATGTCTTCTATCACAATATATCTTCTCATGCAGTGAATATATTGTGGGTTCAATTAAGAAAAAAAACAACAAGATTTCAAGTGGTCATATCGTCAACAACATCAGGTACGCTATCACACCATCCTCATCCTATTTCTTTTCAACTGGCCAACTTCACACGTCAGACAATTTTTTTTCTTACATCTCAATCTAGATCCAACAAAAATGGAGTTGGTTGGGTGGTCAGAACGTTCGGATGACAATAGAAACGTTCAGGATCTGAACTCTCCGTTAGGTTTTCTCGTTGGTTCTTGAGCTCCACTATGGCTAGACGGAGCGGTCAGACTGGTTTGGATTTGCTTGTTGGTTTAATGCAACGCGCGCAACTAGACAATAACTCAGACAGACTGCAAACGTAGCGTCTTGATAATGATAGTCACAATAGTACAGGCGTTGCGTTAACTGGGCCCATAACGAAAACCAAGACGAGTAATCTGTACCAGCGTCCATTCAGAACTCTTTCCTAAACTTACGGAGCCAATGAGCGATCAAAAAACACACGCTTAAGGGGTGAAATTATGTCACGTGTTATCGCCGTTTGTATACAAAATTCAATCATTTTTATAAAACTATATCATATTCAAGTCTTCTGTTTTTCATGTATAAATGTTTTATGATCTAAATATTTAAAAAATGAAATAGTTTTTGATGAATTATTATCCAACAGTTATACTTTACTCCACAAAACGTTGTCTTTTCTTCTTCTTTTTCTTGTTCTTCTCTTCTCTTCTCTCTCTCTCTCTTTTTATCTCTCACTCTTTGTCTCTTTATCTCTTTTTATCTTTCTTAGACCACATTGTTGTAAGCCAAACCATCTTCTCCTTAGGCAGCCTCAACCTGGTTTCTGGTGAAATAGAGAAAAACGTATGAAAAAGACATAACACGTATTAATAATTATAGTTTCTCTGATTTATCCAATTATCCATATAGGTTAAAGCTGGTAGCTTGGTTACTATTAATTCAATGGAGTCGCAGAGATTTTGACAGTATTACTACAGAAAATGCAATTTTTATAGCGTTTTCCCAAAATTCATTCTTTTGAACCAATACAAATAAAATTTTCTTTCCAGATTTGAAATCATCAGCTTTTTATCTGTCAATAAATGTCTACCGCTCATATGTGCACTATTTGACTTGTTTGAGTTAAACTATAATATGTCGTCGTTCAACCGAGAATACAACATATCCTTTTAAATAAAATTAGTGTTTTGCGCACGAGTTTAGCATAAATTTGCTCTCTGCACCTTAAAAAAAATAAATGAACATATTAAGTGGATAATTCACATTAATGATTCATAGATGATAACTACTGGAGTAGAATGAAGTTGTATATAGAAATCAATGATAACCCATGGATTAGAATGACTCCTCATACCGATGCATTGATTAAGTGAAAGTATTCAATAGGCCCACAACATCACGGACTTGAAAATGATCATGCATTAAAAGAGGTTGAGTTGAGTTGGATTTAACGTCCAACATAAGCATTATATAGGCTATATTGTGGACGTCTGGCAATTTTATGTGCTGCCACACACGAGACAGCCAGTCACATTATACTGACACCGACCCAACCAGTAGGGAGCGAAATCGCCAGGGCTCGAACCCGGACCTTTTGCATCGGAAGTCGATGTTCTACCCCAGGGCAACCCCCAGAAGTGGGAGCGAGTATACTATTACAGTGTTTGAGACTTTCATTTCCTTAACAGCTATAAAAGATAAACCTTAGCTTTAGAAACATTTTAATTCTTGTACTTACCCGGTGCCACCTAAAGACGAAACAGAAAAAAAAGAATAGAAAAGCATCAGAGCGATATTTCTAGTGTTCATGAAAATGCTTAGCAAAAACCAGAGAACTTTCATGTGTTTATGACAATGCTTAGCAAAAACCAGAGAACTTTACAAGTGTTTATGACAATGCTTAGCAAAAACCAGAGAATTTTACAAGTGTTTATGACAATGCTTAGCAAAAGCCAGAACAGTGTATAAAACAGTTCATTACAATGCTTAGCAAAAACCAGAGCAACTTTAGCATATGTTTATGAAAATGCTTAGCAAAAGCCAGAACAGTCTATAAAACAGTTCATTACAGTCCTTAGCAAAGACCAGAGATGTTATAGAAATTTTTAAAACAATGTTTATTAAATAACAGACAGTACAAGAGACAATAATTATTATTATGATTTGCTGCGTTTCTCAATTTTAAATAAGGGAGATTTAAATGCCAAAAGAATTGCCAAAAATAGATTTTGCGTGATTTTCAGACAATTCTCGTCTTGTCTATGTATACTTTTTGTCATCGGCGTTTATATCCCGCTAGACTAAAGATTCACCAATATAAAAATAAACTTAAGAAGTTGATCTAGGTAATTATGTATGTAACTATATAGAGTGTCAAAACTTAGTCCAAAAACATATTTTGGGTTATTTAATCAGAGAAACTGATATATGCATTTTTCCGTTTTTTTAAACTTATGGTTATCAAGGCAAAACCTTCTAAATAATTAACTAATACATTAATTTTGTTCAGAGTTATCTGTCATTCAGTTTCTCTCGAATATTACATTATCATTTTCGTACACAATTTATATTATACTAGGTTTCACTTCACATACGCTTAGATCTAAGCATATCCACGACTTATTTAAACTTATTTAAGCTTAGCATGGAACTGTTGAAATATGAATGAAAATAATACTAAGCATATATCTATTCTAGATTTGAGCAATACTTACTTAACAAAAACCATTATATACTCTATGAATATAATTACTTTTTAACAACCAGTATTCGATTTCTGTAATACTTACTGAACATAATAGATCATTATACATTCAATAAATGTAATTTTCAATAAACATAGACCTGTTCTCGATTTCTGTAATTATTTTTGGTAAACATAGATCTGTACTCATTGTGTATAGTATGTACTATTACTAAACATAGATATGTACTCATTGTGTATAGTATGTAGCCTACTATTACTAAACATAGATATGTACTCAATGTGTATAGTATTTACTATTACTAAACATAGACATGTACTCAATGTGTATAGTATTTACTATAACTAAATATAGACCTTGTACTCAATGTGTGAATTACTTACTAAATATAGGACCTATTAATTTTTTTAATTGCTACTAAGTAGATCTGTACCGTACTCAATTTGTTAATACTTACTAAACATAGATTGTACTCAATTTGTGTAATTTACTATACATAGATCTGTACTAAATTCATAGATTGTATTTGTGTAATCTTACTAAACATAGATCTCTACTCCATTTGTGTAATGCCTACTAAAAATAGATCTGTATTTCAATTTGTGTAATACCTACTAAAAATAGATCTGTACTCAATTTGTGTAATACTTACTAAACATAGATCTGTACTCAATTTGTGTAATACCTACTAAACATAGATCTGTATTCAATTTGTGTAATACTTACTACACATAGATATGTACTCAATGTGTATAGTATTTACTATAACTAAATATAGACCTTGTACTCAATGTGTGAATTACTTACTAAATATAGGACCTATTAATTTTTTTAATTGCTACTAAGTAGATCTGTACCGTACTCAATTTTTATCATACTTACTAAACATAGATCTGTACTCGATTTGTGTAATGCCTACTAAAAATAAATCTGTATTAAATGTGTGTAATGCCTACTAAACATAAACCTATACTCGATTCGTGTAATACTTACTAAACATGGTAAAATAGGCGACGGCACCACCTACAGCTATGATCAATGCAGCAATCCCTACGCCAATCAGTATTTTGAGGGTTGTGGACATTCCTGCTGATTGTACCTCTTCAGCCTTTTCTTCAGCGTCTGGCGGGGGTGCTCCGGCCACTAAGGGTGTGAAGAAAAAAAAAGACGAAGATATGAAGGGAAAAAGCATATAATTATGTTATGTAAATATGAAAACTGCAATGTAAGACAAGATACATTCTTTGTAAAGACGAAACAGAAAAAAAGAATAGAAAAGCATCAGAGTGATATTTCTAGTATTCATTACAATGCATAAGCAAAAACCAAGAGAACTTTTCAAGTGTTTATGACAATGCTTAGCAAAAACCAGAGAACTTTCGCAAGTGTTTATGACAATGCTTAGCAAAAATCAGAGATATTTACAAGCGTTTATGACAATGCTTAGCAAAACCCAGAGAAATTTACAAGTGTTTATGACAATGCTTAGCAAAAGCCAGAACAGTGTATAAAACAATTCATTACAATGTTTAGCAAAAGCCAGAGCAACTTTAACATAATTATGACAATGCATAGCAAAAATTAGAGATATTTACAACTGTTTATGACAATGCATAGCGAAAACCAGAGCAGTGTATAAAACAGTTCATTACAATGCTTTGCAAAGACCATAGATGTAATAGACATGTTTAAAATAATGTTTATTAAATAACAGACAGTACAAGAGGTAATAATAATAATAATATTATTATTATGATTTGCTGCATTCCTCAATTTTGAGATAGGGAGATTTAAATGCCAAAAAGAATTGCCAAAAAAAAAAAAAAGATTTTGCGTGATTTTCAGACAATTCTCGTCTTGTCTATATATATTTTTTTGTCATCGGCGTTTATATCCCGCTAGACTAAAGATTCACCAATATAAAAATAAACTTAAGACAGTCGATCTAGGTAATTATGTATATAACTACATCGAGTGTCTAAACGTTAGCCCCGAAGCATATTTTGGGTTATTTAATCAGGGAAACTGATATATGCATTTTCCGGTTTTTCTTTTTAAACTTATGGTTATCAAGGCAAAATTTTGTATATAATTAACTAATTATATTTGTTCAGAGTTCTCAGTCATTCAGTTACTCTCGAATATTACGTTATCATTTTCGTACACAATTTTTATTATACTAGGTTTCACTTAACATACGCTTAGATCTAGGCATATCCACGACTTATTTTAACCTAGCTTAGCATGGAACTGTTGCAATATTAATGAAAATAATACTAAGCATAGATCTATTATAGATTTCTGCAATACTTACTAAACAAAGACCATTTTATACTCTATGAATAAAATTCCTTTTTAACAACCAGTATTCGATTTCTGTAATACTTACTGAACATAATAGAACATTATGTATTCAATAAATGTAATTATCAATAAACATAGACTTGTTCTAAATTTCTGTAATTATTTGGTAAGCATAGATCTGTACTCATTGTGTATAGTATTTACTATTACTAAACATAGATATGTACTCAATGTGTATAGTATTTACTATTACTAAACATAGACCTGTACTCAATGTGTGAATTACTTTCTAAACATAGAACCTATTATTTTTTTAATTGCTACTTACTAGATCTGTACCGTATGCCCTACTAAATTTGTGTCATAGGCCTACTTCCTAGATCTGTATTCAATTTGTGTAATACTTACTTAACATAGATCTGTACTCAATTTGTGTAATGCCTACTAAAATTAGATCTGTATTTCAATTTGTGTAATGCCTACTAAAAATAGATATGTATTCAATTTGTGTAATACCTACTTAACATAGATCTGTATTCAATTTGTGTAAGGCCTACTAAAAATAGACCTGTATTCAATTTGTGTAATGCCAACTGAAAATAGATAATTATGTACTCGATTTGTGTAATACTTACTAAACATAGATCTGTACTCAATGTGTGAATTACTTACTAAACATAGGACCTATTATTTGTTTTAATTGCTACTAACTAGATCTGTACCGTGCTCAATGTTTATCATACTTACTAAACATAGATCTGTACTCGATTTGTGTAATGCCTACTAAAAATAGATCTGTATTACGTTTGTGTAATGCCTACTATACTAACCATAGATCTATACTCGATTCGTGTAATACTTACTGAACATGGTAAAATAGGCGACGGCACCACCTACAGCTATGATCAATGCAGCGATCCCTACACCAATCAGTATTTTGAGGGTTGTGGACATTCCTGCTGATTGTACCTCTTCAGCCTTTTCTTCAGCGTCTGGCGGGGGTGCTCCGGCCACTAAGGGTGTGAAGAAAAAAAAAGACGAAGATATGAAGGGAAAAAGCATATAATTATGTTATGTAAATATGAAAACTGCAATGTAAGACAAGATACATTCTTTGTTTTATCATTGTCATTAGAAAAAATTTGCACAGGTCTCATCTTTAGACCCGTCAGTAAAACGTAAATATTGGTCTGAATGTTTGTTCAAACGTTTTTCTTTATAATTTATTTCTGGAGTGGTTTTGTCCTTCGGAGAAGCTGCTAAGTTAATAATGTTTCCTGATCAATGAGGTTAGTGTGTGACATCAGAGTAGGAGACTTGAGTAGAAAATGAAACTTTAAATACCCCACTCTCAACCATGTCGGTGGCGACATCATGTCGAAGGTTAGAACGAAAGTATTGATCCTGATTTTATCACCCCCTTACATTGTAGGTTAACTTAAATATTTTTGAATTAGAGTTACCTCTCACCAATCAAAACAGTTGTAATTTAAAGTACGCATAATGCTTATATACTATACACAGTTTTAAGAAGCGGCAGATCTACTTAACTCAAATATGAAAAGGAAAAGAATCCTACCTCACGATTTACTAACAAGAGGCATAGCCTACCTATCAAAACGAGGCAAACGTACCTCTTATTTATATAACAAATGTTTCATTCGGATAATCCCAATCATAGTTATAAAACAAAGATGTGGTTAAGGGTCCATATATATCTTATTAGATATTTGTGAACTGGTGAAATTATTATCGCCTTCTCCGCCATAACTACTCAAGGTACAAACTTGAAATTTAGATATACTGGTACCTGAATGCTTTAGGCTGGTTCGTTTATTTTTCGTGATGACACATAAAGCATTAATTAGATTTTAGAAATTGAAATTGTTTCGTCGATAGATCTACATAATTTTTTTTTAGTTCGTTTTCTTCAACATGTTCACGTGCGGGGCTCTGCCCGGGTTATAATACTGAATTCTAGATCTATCGAATGGGGATCTTTCGGGGTTTAAAAACATTCGAACCCAATTTAAATTCATATGGACCTACGTCGACTATAATCGAAAAAGGGTGTAAAATGTATCTTAAAGAAATGTTGTCTACAAAGAAATCCTGTAAATATCCAAGCGTGAGTTATCAATAATATTGATATGCCCTTTTAAGTAGTGCACCCATTTGTATCACATTTTAATTTGTTTAGCTTTTTTAAGCTTTAAACTTCTATCTCTACAACTATGTTTTACCATTTTAGTTGCGCACACTGTGCCAAAACCCAAGCTTTACCTCTATTAGTATAGCTTTAAACAAAAAAAACCCCATTTTATTTCAGTACAGTCTCCCAAAACCTGAGCGAAGCGGGCATCCCAGCTAGTATAATATATATCCAACTCTTTATGGAATAAAGCAAGGGGTCCATCCAACCTTTTATGCATTCATGTAGTAAAAGAGGAGTAAGTAGGCGCTAAGGTTTAATTCCATTCTTTATGTAGCGAAGCGAAAGGCTAGTAAAAGTAGACCTACCTTGGATCAACGGAAAAGTAACCTTCTCTGTCTGGACCATGGGTTTGCCAGGCCACTCCATGTACAGAGCCCTCTCACTGACGTCTAGCTTGGCTGTTTTGATGTAGGTGATGAGGTACTTGCCCGATTTCTGCTTTTCGCAAGAGCACACGTCATTGCCAGATTTGCTCACACAGGCCCCAGTGGCAGCGTCAAACACTACGCAAGCCTGGGCGAGAGGACATTGTTCAGCTACAATGATATCTTGCATGTTAGTATAGAACATCGGCTTCCGACACAAAAGGTCCCGAGTTCGAATCCTGGCTGTTGCAATCCCTACTGGTTGGGTCGGTGTCAGTATAATGTGACCGGCTGAGACAGGAGTCATGGTATCCCCACCCTGTCTCGTGTGTGGCAGCACATAAAATTGTCAGACGTCCGTCTTGGGGCCCGTCCACGATATAGCCATAAGTTGCTGATGTTGGACGTTAAAAACCAACCAACCAACCAAGCATGTTAGTATTGTTACGATTCCCTCCAGGCTTTTTATGGATGTTTTAATATCAATGCTCATAAAAAAATAATAGTTAACGTGAGTAAGTTTCTATGTATTGTCCTAACGACACAACATGAATTCGTACAGATACTCTAAACGAATGTGATTATTGAGGACCAATAAAACAAAATTTTATGGATTTGGTGTAGCGACTTAATTATCGACCGCACTGACAAACTGACAACTCCAACGACAATCTTTGACTGCCAAGACTGTCGACGAGACTGGGCCTTAGATTAGCTTTTAGAACTACACAAACTGCACGATTTGCCTAATGTTTTTTGTTACGAACGCCTCGCTTCTAATAGATCTGTCCATAACAATAAATGTTTGAATTAAATCTACATTGTTTTCTAGCGTTCTTACATTGGTGTATTTTTTAAAGCGTCAAAATTTTCCGCCTGTAATAAATACATCAGATGGTTAAAGATACTAAAGGTGGCAATCTTCATTTAATATAGCTTTCAATAAAGATACTGTTTTAAGCGGTTTTCTTCAGTGAACTACTATGACAAATAAAAACCTCTTGGGTTGCAATTGTGTGTGTGTGTTTTGTGTGTGGTTTGTTTTTTGGTCTTGTTGTATTGTCAAAGTCGACTGTCACGAACTGGTTAGATCCAGAGATTAACGGCTAATTTTTTTTATCGTGCTGCCATACAGAAACAGGCCGGGTATGCCATAAGTTCTGTTTCATCAGGTCACATAATACTGACACCGATACAACCAGCGTGGGACAAGATCCTAACAGTAATGTTTGTGTCCAATCTTGGGAACAAAATAATAAGGAACCTCCCAAATAAAATGCCAAAATTCCACGAAAGAAGCCCCCCCCCCAAAAAAAAAAAACAAAACAAAAAACAAACAAAAAAAAAAACAAAAAAAAAACACACACCCAAACAAAAAAACAACAACTAAGTGTGTGTGTGTCTGACATAGTTTTTCTACTTGCCGTTTCAGTGTCGCCTTTGATTGTGGTATATTTTATGATTGGCGCGGTGTCTCCAGTCAGAGTGTGGAAGGAGTTATTTCCAGACAGCTCGAACTTGAACGTGACCGTATCCTGATCGGCAACAAGGTATCCTAAGCTCTTATCGCCTGATGTCTTAACTTCCACAGTTTTTATCGTCGCTGAGGACAGTTTATGAAAAAATTTGCTAGATAAGTCACGAGACTGATTTTAGACATAATTATACGAAAATATATTAAATTGTGGTTGTGGTTGGTCTTTTCAATTTATAAAAATCCACAAATATAAAGAAGCAAACAATAAACAAAACAAAACAACAAAATCCACGCAGACTAAGTTGATGGTGTGCAAAGCATCTTTAAGAGCTTACTAAAAGTCTTTCTGATACTGTTAGTGCTATTTTTTTTTATAAGACAACGAGAGGCGACCTAATTTCAAACAATCATTAAAAAAATAGGCAGAGCTTTTTCAATAGTAAATAAAAAAATGTCAATATCTTTTAATCTCAGTTAAAGCTACATATCACGGTCAAGGGACATAATGCAGTTCGGAATATTAGGGCGCAAAATGTATGATTCTTACTTTAAATATACTATTATCAAAAGTGTGAATTATTATGTAGGTCAACCAAAACAATGAACATGGCAGAGTCATTAAAAACAAAACTAAGAAAAAAGAAGAATAGTTGTTAAAACACATTTCCTGCTTAGTTGTGTGGGATTGTTGCTGCTCGAAGTCAAGGTTGGCCAGATTTTTTAGGTAAAAGTGGTATGTTAGCAAGATTTGGAGGTAAGGGTGGTATGTTGGCAATATTTGGAGTAAAAGTTGTTTTGTTCTCAGGATTTAGTGACAAATGTTTGCAAGGTTTGGAGGCAAAGGTGTTATGTTTGCACGTTTTGGAGTAAACGGTGGTATACTGTCAGGATTTAGTGATAAAAGTGGTATGTTGGCGAGATTTGGAGGTAAGGGTGTTATGTTGGAAAGTTTTGGAGTAAAAGGTGGTATGTTGTCAGGATTTAGTGATAAAAGTGGTATGTTAGCAAGACTTGGAGGTTCGGGTGGTACGGCACGATTCGGAGTATCTTGGGACGATTAGTTCGAGGAAAAAGTGTTATGTTGGCAAGATTTGAAGGTAAAAGTTATTTGGGCAATATTTGGAGGTAAAAATGGTATGTTGGGACGATTAGTTAGAGAAAAAAGTGTTATGTTGTCAAGGTTTGAATGTAAAAGTTATTTTGGCAATTATTTAGAGGTAAAAATGGTATATTGTGATGATTAGTTCGAGGAAAAAGTGTTATGTTGGCTAGATGTGAGGGAAATGTGATTAGGAAGATTTGATGGTTACATCGTAAGTTATGCAATTTGATGGTCTGGGCGATTTGGTAAGTGAAATACAAAGTTGTGAAGGAGGACTGGTGTTAGATATCAGAAGTTATGGAGATCTAGTGGTAACAGTGTAAGTTTAGAACGGTGGTTTTGATAAAAGTGGGAAATAGGGTAGTTTGGTGTCGAAAACCAGGAATTAGGAAAAGTATTTGAAGGGTGAAGGGAATAAAAGCTTCTGACAGCATTAATAGTTTGATAGATCTTGTGACCTTTACCCTGCCCCAAACCCGGAAGAGGAAATGAAATGACACCATGATTTATGTACAATCGCTGTTGAGAATATTTCAAAAAAATTGATTTTGGTTGGTTATTGCCCGAAATCTCATAATTAAATAAAAAAAACAACTGAAATTTAATGATTTACAAAAAATAGACTTTAAATAATAACTGTTGCTGAACTACACGACGATTGCAAAGCTGAACAACATGCATTTTACGAAACTGAACTACAAGACTTTTACAAAATAAAGTAGTTGTGATTAGTTCATCTAAAAAGGAAAAATGTATAAGCTTATACACAGAGGTTATTTTGGCATAGGCATAGTAGTAGACCCAAACTCTCTGTTACAATCTAGATCTGATAGTATTGTAAAATCCAAATTGCTAGTTACTGTCGATAAAAATACATAAGCATACATCCAACGTCCTGCTTACTGCCAGGTGGAAATGGTCTGGCACTTTTACCACCTCATAAAAACATGGGGTGTTGTACAATATCTAGCATCACCAAACTAGGACAACTATTGTATGGGCCTTGAGATTTTATTCAAACTTCAAGAGCTCTGGTTTTATGACAGGGTGAGTGAGTGAGTAAGTGAGTTTGTTTTTGGGCACGCCAGCACAGTAACGGCTATGTTATAATTTTTTATAAGGGTAGCATGGTCGAAGGTGACAAAAAATTAAAACACACTGAAAAATCGTATATTTTGTCTAATATTTCTGTAGTCCAGTAAATTTGCCAAAATTGTAACATTTGTATATTTTTACATGTAGTTATAGTCGAAGAAGAAGAATCTATACATTATCCTTTTGGCAGAGTGATAAAGCAGCATTTACTTAAGCATGACTAGAGTTAAAATAAGTTGAGTTTGTCTTCACAGCACGTCAGCGCAGTAACAGCTCTATTGTGCCCGTGAACGCGTCCTAAGCCTGTTGCTATGGAAAGGAAACGATTGTGATTTCTTGAACGTTTGTGCTTTTTGGATGACTTTTATACTATTTTTTAAAATCTACTAACTTTTTTATAACCTGTAGGGGGAACTGTTGGATCGAAGAACAGTCTGATCGACTCTTTAGATTTAACATCGTTCAGAGTATGTTTTGGTTTTCAGGAATGGAATAAACGTCACGACCCCAGCCATTTGTGGTTCAAGCTATAACGAGAACCATTTTTGCAGGTTGTCTGGTCACAGCTTGCATTCATCATTTTATTAGAATTATAATTTAAATCTTACTCAGACGACGGTTATAGGTTTAACTCTAGCTAGAATGTACGGTTTTTATAATAAACCAAATACAGTCTATTTTCGGTTTTATGTACCACTCCGAGGCTCCGAATTATATTTTAATTTTATATATAGGGGTATCCCATGGAATGTTTCAAACGACTTCTAGTTTTTGATGGTAGCAGTGGGTTGTATGTACGATTTAATAGTAGAACTAGAAGTAGTAAGTTTAGAAGATTTGATCGTAGAAGTTGGAAGGTCGGAAGATTGAATGGAGAAGTGAGATTTCGGGAAGCTTTGGTTGTAGAAGTGGGGTTTTGGAACGATTTAATTGTCGATGTGAGTTGTTGGATGTAGATGTGAGTTATTGGATATACATTGTTGTAGAAGTGGGGTATTGGTAAAATTTGTTTCCAGTGTCTGAGCATAATTGTTGTAGAAAGGGGTTTCTGAACATTTTGTTGTAGAAAGAGGTGTCTGAACATTTTGTTGCAGAAAAGGGTGTGTGAACATTTTGTTGTAGAAAGGGGTGTCTGAACATTTTGTTGTAGAAAGGGGTGTCTGAACATTTTGTTGTAGAAATGGGTGTCTGAACATTTTGTTGTAGAAATGGGTGTCTGAACATTTTGTTGTAGAAAAGGGTGTGTGAACATTTTGTTGTAGAAAGGGGGTGTCTGAACATTTTGTTGTAGAAAAGGGTGTGTGAACATTTTGTTGTAGAAAAGGGTGTGTGAACATTTTGTTGTAGAAAGGGGTGTGTGAACATTTTGTTGTAGAAAGGGGTGTCTGAACATTTTGTTGTAGAAAGGGTGTGTGAACATTTTGTTGTAGAAAAGGGTGTGTGAACATTTTGTTGTAGAAAAGGGTGTGTGAACATTTTGTTGTAGAAAAGGGTGTGTGAACATTTTGTTGTAGAAAGGGGTGTCTGAACATTTTGTTCTATAGAAGGTTGTCTGAACATTTTGTTGTAGAAATTAAGATGTGTTTGACATTTTGTTGTAGAAAAGGGTGTGTAAACATTTTGTTGTAGAAAGGGGTGTCTGAACATTTTATTGTAGTAAAGGGTGTGTGAACATTTTGTTGTAGAAAGGGGTGTCTGAACATTTAAAAAAATGAGGTGTTGGAAATATATTGGTGTTGGGAACATTTTCGTGTGTGCTGTTAACGAATTTCACACTGAACAGAGATTAACATTTTGGATTGAGTAAGAAGATACTCACGGCATGCGGCTGAAATGCAATAAGAAAAAAAAAACAATATACTAAACATACAGACTTTAAGAAAAAGCCTAATTAGAGGCATATGTCCTTGATAAATATTTTGATAAAATGATATAGTACCACAGGAACATGAAACGTAAATGAAAGATCAGATAAAGTATACTATACAATTTAAAATAGAAGCTTTAGAATTTACACAGTTCAATAGTACGAAAAAAGTGTGTAGTTTTCAAGAAAGGTATACACATGAATGGTTTTTGTAAATGAATGACAATCTAATCGGCAATTAATCATGGAGGAACAGGAATCAATACAGCGTTCGTTTCATAAAGTAAATTATATCTAAGAGCAAAGGAAAAAATCATCTTTATTGTCTTTTAGTACGATGCATCACAAGCGTACTTAAAAAAGTTTGTTATACTAACATTGTGATGATCAAGTTTTGTGTGTGTTTATTTTAGAATTGCATCTCTCTTGAAATATGCAATTTGCAACTTTTACTACTGTTGCTACTACTCTTCTAAGTACTATTCTTAATACAACAACTCTTCCCCCTCCTCCTCCTCCTCCTCCTCCTCCTCCTCCTACTACTACTACTACTACTACTACTACTACTACTACTACTACTACTACTACTACTACTACTACTACTACTACTACTAC
>RQTK01000763.1:139943-186212 GCA_003991915.1 Elysia chlorotica | reverse complement strand
GAGAGAGAGAGAGAGAGAGATAGAGAGAGAGAGAGAGAGAGAGAGAGAGAGAGAGAGAGAGATTGTCTGCAATGACTTAAACATTCTTCAGTGATTTTCGTTAATAAACATACCTCTGATTTCGGGCAATACATATTCCCGTCCCTTCTTCACTGGAGGCCCTCTCCACTCCACCCAAACCGGTTGACCACTCATGTTCTTGGTGACCGTCATATTAAAACCGAAAGTCAAATCATCGTCCTCTCCAGTTACGCACGAGCAAGTCCATGGCTTCTTGCTTTCAACGCAAAGGTTTGTTAAATCCTGAAACACTGGACAGCCCTAAACGCGAAACAGGATGAGAGGTTTAATTCTATGCATTGAAACAACAAATGAGAAAAAAATGCCAGGTTTAAACCCGTGCCTTGAAAAAAAAATTGAAGCATAGTTCATCATTTGAAACACCGGACAGCCCTACACAAGAAACAGGTTTAGAGCTTTAACTCGCTGCATAGAAACGATTCATGAAAAAGACATTGAGGTTTAAACCTTTAGCGCTATACATTATCAGAATCATAAATGTACTACACCCAATGGCGTCGTAGTCTTAGACCCCGTCATTAGCTGTGAGGAAATATATTTTTAAGGGTAGGCTGGGCGGCTGACAGTGCATATGCTTCTACACAGAGACAGATCGGGGACTTCAGGACAAAAGTATATCTCGACCAGTCATATCATACTAACACCAACTCAATAAGAAGAGAACAACGCGGCTCCATTAGGAAGCGAACCGGAGACTTCCTGAACATGAATCGCGCGCTCTGTGTTTTAGCAACTTTTCCCCTCAAAGAAGGTGTCGTTTTTTATAGACCAGTTAGCTTTTTAGGTTAGAGTCAATGTACTGTCTAGCATGGAACAGATAATAACTGACAGTACGCAAAATGTCTGACCCATCTTATGATGGACTTTAGGAAAATAAACAACCTAAACTTAAATATTCATGCATTCTAAACTAATATTTGCTTAGAAATTACCGCTACGAATACGCACGCAGCGGATGTTCCACAAAATACCATAAAAATACTTATAGAAATGGTAAGTTTCCAAGTTTATCTAAATACCAAAACAAGTTTAACGTGCACGAAACAAACTTACTTAAAATTGTATGTTTAATGAGATTTTGTAAGCGCATCACGATTTAGAATCAGTACTAGACTAGTAATAAATAGTAAATTGTGCGAAAATTCATGTCAAGAATTGGTCATATATCTCACTCGTATGGATAAAAGTGACGTCAAGATGTTTAAGCGGAGACCTTAAGAACGTTTGAAATTTAAAAAAAAAAGAAAATCACATACAATCCTTCAACTGAACGATACAAAACCTAGTAAAATCACGTTCTCTCTAGATTTGAGTGAAAAACACGGTTATGTGTAACAGACACAAACAAAGAGCTGCTAATTGGTCCAGTCTTTGAGCGGTGCTAGAGATGAGTAAACAAGTCAGTGCTGGACTCTGGTCCGGTCACGGTGGTTGTGCTCCGGGTGGCGGGGAGTTACTCCGCCTGATGCAGTATATGTGTGCGCTATTTGGGATTATTCTGCCATAGTAAATAATAATAATAATAATAAGACATTTTTATAGCGGTTTATGCCGAGGCCTCAAAGCGCTTTACAAGATTCTTTCATTCGTCGAGATGGAGAGTGGGAGACAACACCGGCGCTGGAGTTGTGATCTTGTGACCCATCAGTGAAAATTAAACAATGGCCGCAATAATTTTCTATGATGTTCTCAATCTTCAAAAAAAAAATTTTTTTAATACGTTTTATCCTTCTGAAGAGCTGCGAGGTCAAGTATATATAATATATTATGGTCTTGCCAGCGTCCAACGCAAAGAGGAAGCCCCGATTGGGGGGGGGGGGGGGGGGGTGTGGCTGGCAGTTAGGTTTGTTGTGGGGGGGGGGGGGGGGGGTTGTCCAAAGTATTTCTTCTTCAATAGAGTTAGTGACCAACGTAAGTAAAAAAGAAACTGTTTCCAAAACGAGAAACCACTTTTGTAAGGGCTGAAATTTTCCGACAAAGCTGAGATGAAAATCAGGAAGAAAAGCAAATTTGCTACGGTGACGTTTTAGTTCATCGCGAATTGTATCTTATTTCTGACAAAATTGATGTGTCTGACCAAGAAAGGCATTCATAAATTTTTAAAAGACCCCAAGCTTAGATAAAGTTTTTTAGTGATGTATTGTGTCAACCATTGTTACCTACAGAGCCACACACTGTGCTGTCGCAATTAAGTTAAGATCGTATCAGAGAGCGATGAAGATGTAGTTGGGATTCTCTATCTTCTCCCCCAACCAGTCCCAGACGTGGCTTTCAATGATGTTTAGTGTTTTTAGGCACTTTATTCAGATGTTTCAAGAGGGTTGTAAAAGCAAAAAAAAAAAGGAATCCGCCGATTGAATAGTATGGGCAGCATTGCTTCGTCGTCTCGGGTAAAGTGGCGCGCGTAAGAGGATGTATTCGTGAGTGCCATCATCTCAACCATAAAGAACACGGCTCAATGTCAACAAGGCAGTTTCTATTAGTTGGCGTATTAGTAAGAGAGAGAGAGATAGATAGATAGATAGATATATAGAGAGAAAGAGAGAGTTTGTTTAAAGTCTAACGTCAGAACTAAATTGGCTTTTTTGTGGAGGGACCCCGAGACGGACGTCTGAAACTTTTATGTGCTGACACACACAAAACTGGGCGGAGAAACCTGAACTCCTGTTTTAACTGGTCACATTATACTGACTTGTCCCAACCAGTTACTGGGGACAAAATTGGAAAATTACATTTTTTGCCCCGATCGTGAGATGTGAACCGCGGATATCCCGATATGGGTACCAAAGCTCTACCACTTGAGCATGTTTGCCCCCTTGGAGTTAAGCAACAGGTAAGTGAGTCAATAGAAGCACAGAAGAGGGCGTGACGGGAGACATATCAAGGGTATAGGGCCTATCGTTGAAACCCTCATATTCTGTCGCACACAACGGGCAGGGGGTGGGTATTCTTTACTCTTCTCCAAGCAAGAAACAGAGAGATGGGGAGAGCGAGTAAGAGTGAGAGAAGGTAGGAAAAGGTATCAATGATAAATGATTAAGATATTAGTTTCTAGACGCTTTGTCATGTTACATTGAAGATTTTCATCTTACATTGAAAACGAAAGTAAACCTCTGTATCACATGCATTAAGCAAAACGCCCCCCAAAAATGTATTAAAATCTACAATAATCATGCAAATAATTGTATGCTATGTACGTCACATCGAAGTCTTAAATCTTTGCGCATATTTAATGCGCCACAGTGTTGAATCTCTCTTCAACAAACACAAATACTCAATCACCATAGCAAAAAGTAGCGGGATTCTTATTCTAAAGTCACGATTTGCAACCCTCGCTGTTTACATGAATATAATACTGTTACAAATTTTTAGCAAGTCTAACCAGCTATAAGATATGTTTAACAAAGTGGATCTGAAGATGCATTCTAATCGAACGCAACAAGTCAATACCGTAGGAGAAATATATGTTTCGCTAAGTCTAGAAAAACACCAAAACATTTAATATAAAACTTACTGTCCATTCCATGCTCTCAACATCTTTGCCTTTAAAATATGGACCAGTTAAAGACTGATAGTACGGATATTCCAGGGTTTGATCACCCGTCACTTTATAAGTGAAGGATGCATAATCCATCCCCTGCACAAGGTAGTCAGGATGACAGTTATGGGAGTATTCATCCTTGCCTTGCGAAATATAGGGACTGTTTTCTGTATAAGAGAAACATTAGATGTAAATTAAACCTCTAAACGATACAAACTAGACGTAAAAATTTTTTCGACAAAGTAAATATTCATTTTGTAGTGTCTTAGTGTGGTTATTTGCTCCTGTGCATCTACGTATGAGTCGAGTTGAGTTGAGTTTGGGTTGGTTTTAACGTTCAACATCAGCACTATATAGGCTATATTGTAGACGGGTTCCAAGACTGACATCTGACGTTTTATGTGCTGCCACACACGAGACAGGGCAGGGATGCCATGACTCCTGTCTCAGCCGGACCTTTTGCGTCGGAAGCCGATGTTCTACCCCACGGTCACGTTTTGAGGCAACTAAAACTTAAAGTGGATGCTCTTAGAGACCAAATTTTTGTTACATGTTATCTTATACTAATACTAATTATTATCATTTTAATCTATGGTTACAGTTTCATCTCTTCATCTTTTTCTTCTTCTTCTTCTTCTTCTTCTTCTTCTTCTTCTTCTTCTTCTTCTTCTTCTTCTTCTTCTTCTTCTTCTTCTTCTTCTTCTTCTTCTTCTTCTTCTTCTTCTTCTTCTTCTTCTTCTTCTTCTTTTTGAATCAGAGCTCACCCTGTTATCTGTCAGAGCTCATTGAAAAATATATACCATCTCGCAGTTTGAGATCTGCAACTGCCAATCAACTTGTTATTCCAAGATCAAGAACTTTACTTGGGGAAAGAGCCTTTTCCATCTGTGCTCCAAAGCTTTGGAATGTGTTGGATGTAGAAATTAAACAGTCACCATCTTTGGACCATTTCAAGTCAAAACTAAAAACGTTCTTGTTTAGAAAAGCATTTACTTAGGACGATGTTGTGGTATCTCTGGGATTCATAGATAGAATGTGTGTGTGTGTGTGTGTTCAGATAGTATGTGAGTGTTTTTATTAATGTTAAGCGCCATAGAGCACTACTGTGGATTTTGGCGCTTTATAAGTGAATTATTATTATTATTATTATTATTTTATTAACAAATATTTGTACAGGAAAAACAAAGCATGTTTAACTCTATAAATTATTAAATACCCTTCAGGATGACACTATCTAAGCAGTCTATACCCTATTGGAAGGATTTTACACTTCGGGCCCAAAAATTTTAGTAGCTTAATGTAGAGAAATAAAATTTTGCTAACTATTAGATCTATAGACGAGTACATAGACTGGATCTAGATCTAGATGATTTTCTACTGTTGTATTGATAAATAATCAAACCCTCCTCAATGTTGATTTTAAAGCATCTTACAATATTGATTTTGGATCTAATCAACAGCCACCATTGTGACGTTCAATTTTTTTTCATAATTCTCTAAAGACTGTAGAAGTAAACAAAGTATATTGACGGCGCACTGTTTGGGCGATCCGATTACTAAATAAATTTTGTAAACGATTCCATATGAGGTAAACGAAAGATTCTTCGATCTAATCTAGGCCTAGTAGTACAGTTAGGCTTGTAAAAATTAAAGACGTGAAAGGCGACACATTGAAAAGAAATATTCTTTAATTTTAATTTTACCGCACGCTAACACTTTTCATTGAAACAGCTTTTCACTCCTTAGTCTAAGCCTAAAACATGTATTGCCCTGAACATCTTGTCTCTTTCTTTCTTTGTTTATTGCCTGGGGTCCAAATGAAGTACAACCCACCTACTCCAGGGAGATGTGGTTACTACTTCTCTACTCTCTACTTCTACGTTGATTGCAGGTCAGCACTATTGGTAGCGTCCCTAAGTGACCGTGCAATCCTAGAGAGTTTACACTCTGAGTTCGGTTGAGTATGTACAGTGAGGTTCAATGCCCACTGCTCCCTATCTATACAAAGCGGTATAATACACAGTAAAACTTAGGACAACAACTGACAACGACAGAACTCAGTCAGAAGGAGAGTTAAAAATACCAACAATCAACTCCTTTATTGTACTATAAACAAAAGATCAATAATCAAAATCAGTGCATCAACAAGTTAAACAATTACTATGGCCAATACCCTAGGATAGAGAAGGTATAGATAGATAGTAATGTTTAGGATAGTTATGGGATAGTAAGTATCAAAATGGATAAGGATAGTTATCGATAGTCTGCATCAAAATGATAGAAATAGTCTAAATCAAAATGATAGGAATCAAAATGGAATCAAAATGCCCAGCAATCAATCAGCCCGAAGTGACACAATCCTCTCCAAAGGATAAACAACTCGAATCTCGAAGTAGGAAGTAACGTCAATGGATAATAGATATATAAAACTGTAGATAGTCCAAAACACAACTGCAGCTCCAACATACAGTGTGAAACTTAGGAAAAATATATCCAAATACAGAAGCTAGAACTCACGTTGTGGCACCCACACACAACGGACACGTACTCGGTGATGGTTCTAGTGGCACTGATTTGGCGTCCACAAAGACCTCACTTTAATAGTGAAAATTAGCGGCAAATGTCCGCGGATGAAAGGAAACACCGGGAGCGCTCCGTTCCCCCGGACTTCCCAAAAGTTCCCTAGAACTCAGGGAACTGGGGAAACAGCGCTCCTAAGATCTCCCAGTACCGACCGACAACTAAGGACATTCTCCGTTTCCCTAGATTTCCCAAATCAAAAGGAAAAAGCGACAAGAGAAACTCAACGATCAAACAAAGTTTCCTCAATCAAACGAAACGCACGCCGAGGTCTAGCGGCTATTACGTCGATGGAGGAAGATCTAGAAATACATATGTAGGCTAGAGAGAGAGAGGGAGAGAGGGGAAGATAGAGAATAATTACAGAATAAACTACCGTACATAATCAAAAGGATGGTGAGTCGCACCCCTTACACATATAAGCTGGAAGAAAGCATTTTAGATAAATCAGAGTAAACATGTGTTAAAAAGAGATTGAAAATTTTGACCGCATCTTTTCATTATAAAATTACAGTCTAGGGGCTGGTTTTTTTTCAAGTTGAAGTTGCTGTCTGTTTAACCATATAATTATTATTTCTACACATTTTCAGTTAATCCTGGCTCTGAATTTATCCTTGAACTTCAAATGTTTGTTGTATTTTAACAGTCATGATTCAGCCATTCTATTTCTACATCATTGTTTAATTTGATGTATGAGTTAGCCACAATTCTTTATGTAATCTGTGTGCATTGATAACAACTTGTGATCGCAGGTGACGGAAGATCCAGTGCGCAGACGTGGTCGGAGACCAGGCAGTTCTATGAAAAACCAGCTGGAAAACTCCGGCCTTGCAGCCAACTCTGAAGCAGAGCTCTTGCGTGAAAAAGCTGAACAAGCTGAGGTGACCCATTGTCTCAATATTGTTCTGACTTCTCTTTTTGTTGTTTGTTGTCAAAAGAAAATAACATTTGTTTCTTACACTTGCAACATGAAAGAGGTGGTGATTTTCAGCACTTTGTGAAAAAAATGTTGGTTCCCAATGTAAACCCACCCAAATAAAAAATGATTGTGATTTTTTTGCACACTACAAAATCATCAATTATCCTTTCAACTTTGTCCAACCCACAATGCTCACAAATTTTGAAGGTTTACATATTGTATGTTAATTTTTTACCCAAATCTATTATTTTAGCTGGGAGCCCAATTGTTTGTTTTTTTCTTTTGAAATATCACATTGCTAAAACTAGAAACAACCAACTAAACCTGTTTCCATCTATTGATCTCGTTTTTGTGCTGTGGCTAGATTTCTTGTTTCTATCTTTTGATTTCTTTGTATTGGCTAGATTTTTGCTTTAATCCACTGACTGCACATATTTCATAATTTCTTATGTCCTATGGCTAAATGTTAGTTTTGCTTGAATCCTCTGACAAAACTTTTCTCTATCTTTAAAAAAAATGTTCTATGCCAAAATGTTTATTTATCTGAGTGTTATTGCTCCAATCTCCACTGTTTCAGCTTCAGAAACAAATATCAATCCAGCGTCAGGGGGCAGACTGTGCCCTCACTGTCCTATGCCGCACTTTCTCCGAGAAGTTACCTGAGCAGGTGCCGGCACTTTGGACCATGTGTGTGGATGCGCTCCGGGCGTTTGATCCTGGCGTCTCGGGCGACAACGATGGTAGGTGTGCTCTTTGTTGGAAGGAAGCAAAACCCTCTTCAGGTTTAAGGTCTCCTAGTTTTAAGAAAAGTCATATACGGTATAATAGTAGGTGTAGATAATTACCTTATATATTTGGACATGTAAGACGAAAAACCGTCATACCGCCTCATTTTATTATTTCGTTGTTTATTATTATAGTCGCAAGTTTTTTTCATTGTATGATAGGTCTAATCAAGATTATTTTATTGCATGTCAACCAATGTGCAAACCTATGTGTTGCTGTGAAACAAAGTAGGGGATTGAAGGAATTTGTGTTTTTTGTTATGAGATATGAAGCACTAAAAGTTGTTTTTTTTTCTCGGTTTCTATGTATGTTAGTGTGGAATTGTAATATATTTTGAATAACAAACTAATAGAGATGTGCTAAAAACTATAAAGTCCTCAAAACAAAACTAACTGAATTTCAAGAAGCAAATAACAGAAAGGAGTGAAAAATTTCCGAATTGTTTCCCTTTTTTTCTCAGGCCTTATAATTTTGAAAGAAAACCTAGAATTGTATTGAAAGTAGAATTTAATGAACTTTTAACATGTGTTTTCCATGGCAGACGATCTAGTCAACTTGGGTACTGACGCGATCCAGTGCTTGCAGGATTTCACCAATAGCCTTCAGACGGTCGAGACTGTTCTTCCCTCCCTTCACAAAAATCTAATTTTACCTGTAAGTACAAGGTTATAAATAGTGCTATATGCACATCAAAATCAACTATAGTCATAAGAATTTTTTTAGTCATTATTTATATTCTGTAAAAAAATATTTATTTAAAAAAGAAACATTGATATGATATTATCCAATAAAACTCAAATTATAACTATCTTTTCATATGCAACCTGATGACATATAAATAAACAACTATCAAATGTTCTTATATGATTTTGGCTTCAATTAATTTATTGCATGTGGATCTTTGTGTCTAATATTAGAGAGATTAAAAATAAGAAACAGGGCAATATCCTTATTATTTTTTGTGTGATGGTTTGCAATGTTTATTATTAAAGTCACAGCCCATGCCTCTATTTTATAAATTCTCCTTTGAAAATTTCTAAAACAAACCCTTTAGTAGATTTTGTTTTTATTTATTCATTTTAAGCCCTAATTTCTTGTCTCTGTGAATGTGCAAATACTCTAAGAGATACTTAACATAAATAAAATAAAATATGTCGTGGTTCTCTTTGAATATACAAATTTTGGAATACCTCATCCTATCTGTGATAAAACCTAGCTGCTGATGATAGTCATTAAAAAAAACCCACCAAACCATACCTTTCTATAATTTTAACAAATATAAATTTCTTGCAGATATCAAGCCAGCTGGAGAAACTGTGCAGCTGTCTGCACCATCCCAGCACCGCAGTGCGCCACATGAGTGCGCGCGTCCTGGCCGCGCTGAGTCTGCGCGACACGCCCCGAGTGATGCACTTTGTGGTGGACAACGTTCTCCCGTTCTTGGACGCTATGGACAGCCTGAACCGCAGGGAGGGGGGCACAGAGGCTGTGGCCAGTATCCTTTGTAGTAGACAATGTAGACACTCACTCTGTGCACCATCTGCTCTTATTTTCTGTTTGTTTAGTTTGAGTTTTAGCACATTATTCATAGCACAACCAGAGTGAATCAAGCACTAGTCAGAATATGTTCTTTTTGAGTTATGTATTGTGTGTTATGAATGAAGCATCAAATGCACTTTAAAAAGTTGAAGAAATCATGACATTATCATTTCTAGAAATTAGTAGGGATGGCCTTTGAAGAAGCGTTCGTAACACACTTAATGCAGTATGTGTTAGTCAAACCCAGAACAGGTAGTCAGTTGTTCCCAAGTAAAACAAATGCTTGATCAAAAAACTAATTACTTTGGAATCATGAGAGTATAAGGTATTTTTTAAAAATGACTTGTTTATGGGTGTGCTTACAATATAAATACACAATATGAATGAATCCAGCTGTTGTCCTTGACCTACTTGAGACCTGGTGGAGTGCCTGGGCCTGGAGGCGCTGCCGTACCTAGTGCTGCTGGTGATTCCGGTCCTCGGCCGCATGTCGGACCAGGCAGCTTCGGTGAGGCTGATGGCGACCCACTGCTTCGCCTCCCTCGTCAAGCTCATGCCGCTAGAGGTACTGCTCACTTTCTAATAGGTGACGTTAGCGGAAAATGTCTCTTTATATCCTCTCGGCCCAGAGATAGGGGGGTGGAATTGGTTTAGCTGTTTTAATGTCTAACGTCATCACTGTATAGGCTATATTGTGAACAGGCCTGAAGAAATTTATGTGCTGCCATACACGAGTCATTGCTGGGAGACCTGGACGTATTACAGTATTTCACTGCAAAATTCTGTATGACATCAAATACAAAAAATTATGCTGCTCCATATATTTTGAAAAAGGGGAGTCTCATTCTTTCTTGAGAAATAGATCATTGCCTTTGTTAACCTTTCCCATCACGCCCCACACATGTTGCATGCATTGATATGCTCTTGTGCTAGCACCTCTTTGTGTTGATTTGCATACCTTATACTTCAAAATAATTAAGATCAAATTTTTACTTTTCTAATTTTTTTTAAATTCTCAAAAATAGTGTACACTCAAGAAATAGGCCTTAAATCATGCAATGTGGAAAGGTTAAGTGTAACATGACTGCTCTGAAAAGACAGCTAAGAGACTTGACTAAACCATGTGACTTGTGTGCTCCCCCAGGGCGGAGTTCCAGACCCGCCCACGAGCCAGGCCTGGCTGTTGCAGCGCAAGGAGACGCAGCGCAAGTTTCTTGACCAGCTGTTCAACCTCTCCAAGCTGGACAACTATGAGATCACCGTGCCGGTCAACGCAGAGCTCAGAAAATACCAACAGGTCACTTACAAAGTTGACTTATTGATCTTAATGACTGTAAAAGTGTAAAAGGTTTATCAAAGTTAAAAGCAAAAACTGTCTATCAATATACTTTTTTAAAATACTTTATATATTTTACTGTTGATTTTTTTTCACACTCATAAGTAGATTCATACTTCATTGTCCTGTTCTTTTGTAGTTTTGTTTTTCTCAACCACTGATTTAGGAGATTTGAGATACCCTTGTTAGCATCATGTGCAGGTGTTATGTATCTAAAAACATGTTTGCATAAGTTTCTACTTGTGTATGACTGTTTTTATAATTGTTTTTTTGTATTGTTAGGTGTCAAATTCTTGCAAGGGAGACCACCCTAACGTTTCTAACATGTTTTTACTTATACTTTTAGTCCTTTTTGACAATGTTTTAAATGATCTGTGACACAGTGGCAACAAAGCCCAAAACAGTGCTATGCCATTGAGTTAATTCACATCTGAAAGAGTGCTAGTTAAGAATGTAAAGATCCAGAGCAATTTTCACCAAGTGCCTGGCTTTGCAGGGTTGGTGATCATGCTTGTCCATTTTTCCCAATCCTTCGCAGCTTTCAGACCCTCCATCATTTTCCCTACGTTTAGTCTTTTTGTTAGACAGTCTTTTTTTTCCTGCTGGGTTTTTCTTCAATCATTCCAGTTGTCATTTGTTCCAGCTCTTTCTTCTCATCACATGATAAAAATAAGATTGCTTGGTGTCTAAGAATTTCATTTATAAGTCATTTTTTGTGTGCAAGCTTACTGTATAACTGTTTAATTAGCAGAGCAATCAAATACGTTAATACTTATTGATATTATTCTCGGTGCTTCCTTAGGATGGAGTCAACTGGCTTGGCTTCCTCAACCAGTACAAGCTGCACGGCATCCTGTGTGACGACATGGGCCTGGGAAAGACGCTGCAGTCCATCTGTGTGCTGGCCACCGACCACCGGCTCAGGGCCGATAAGTATGAAGTGAGTGCGCGGAGCTTTGTGGTTAGGGATATAATTATAATGTTAGCGGTAGTATATATAAAGTATTTTAATGAGAGTGGGAGCTGTGTGAATAGCATAATAGTGTTTGTGAATATTGATTTAGTGTAAGTGGATATAGCTATGTGAATAGCGTAATAGTGTCAGTGGATATAGCTTTGTGAATAGCGTAATAGTGTTAATCGACGTAGCTTTGTGACTAGTGATATAGTGTTAGGTGACATAGGTTTGTGACTAGTGATATTGTGTTAGTGGAGATAGATTTTGGAATAGTGATATAATGTGAGTGGAGGTAGATTTTGGAATAGTGATATAATGTGAGGGGATGTAGATTTTTGAATAGCGATATAATGTGGGTAATCGTAGCTTTGTAAATGGGGATTCAATGATTCATGAAGCTTTAGATATTTGGGAAAGATAGAGAAGACACATCTGTCGATTTTTCATTGCTAACGAGGGTTTGAGAATGAAGTTGCAATATGCTCATGACATAAAAGTCTTTTGACTTTGCATCCTCCCATGGCATTATACACTTTTTTTTTAAATAATGGAACTGTGAATATACATCTATTTAAATCATGTTCACCTTAGTTGAAAGAAATTAGGCTTAGTCTTAACCTACCAATAGTTGTATTTTAATGTTGTTTAAATATTTAAATATTTTTAAAAAAATTACATTTCTTTTCCAAGAAGAATGACCCTGTTTGATGGTTTTAGATTCTTCTCAAAAGCCCTGACACTGTAGTCCTCTAGCTATGATGCTTTTTTTCTCTCCAGGAATCTGAAGACCCTGGCTGTGCTCCGTTGCCTTCCATCGTCATCTGCCCTCCGACCCTAGTGGGTCACTGGGTCTACGAGGTCAACAAGTTTGTCGATGAGTCCTATCTTAACCCGCTGATGTATGCTGGACCCCCGGCAGAGCGAGTGAGGTAAGACACGACTAGTTGAGTCCATTTTTCCTTCAATTATTGTGCTATAGGCACCCCCTATTAAACACCAGTTATTCTTTAGACTCAAAGCAATGTTTTCACATAATACCATTCCTATTTGTATAAGTCATATCAAGGTAAAGGAATAGTCTGTCAAAGTAAGGGTGACAGTTCCTATTTCAAAAAGGCCTGAGTTAGTCTATCAGCCAAATGTCCTACTTGCAGAGCTTCTTTGTTGTTCCTATTTAATGAATGCTTGAAATTTTGATACTGCAACAGCTCCAGTATTTTTACATCTCTAGTCTCAATCTCTTTCATTGTCATAATTTCAATTGCTTGTGTCTTTCTTTGCCATCAAATTTCATAAAATTTTAGGAGCTAATCAACTTCAATATTGGCTTTATAAAAAGCCAACATATTTGTATGAAAGCAAAAGGCGGGAAATATTGCTATGTTTTAGAAAAAGCGTACACTAATTAACTTTGATAATTTGGTATAATCCTTGCTTTATATCTTTTCCTATTTTCAGATTGCAAAAGAAAGTGCCCCATCATAATTTGATCATTGCATCTTATGATGTGGTCAGGAATGATGTTGACTTTTTTAGGTGAGATATTGAGAATACTCATAGGCTCTAAAAGTGTACTGTTTTGAAAATATTGAATTGAGAATATGAACCATGAAGCCAAAAGTATAGAAAAGATTTCAAATTACTTGCCAAGATTTAAGAAACTACAAATTAATGGTAAATATTCAAACGCTATAATTTTCATTAATGTTTTCTTTATATGTGTAATTTACTCATTTTTCATAATTTTCTTTGCTGTTCATGTATCATGTCCTTTATGTGCAAAACTGCCTTATAATGTGTGTGAATGGCTGATAAATTGTTTCGTCTTAACTATGTAAAGCGCTTTGAGCCGGCTATGCTGGGATAAAGCGCTTAAAAATGATCTTCATTATTATTATTGACTATGCATCACAGCGTAGACTGTGATCCATGAAAAAAAAGTATAGAAAAGATTTCAAATTACTTGCCAAGATTTAAGAAAGTACAAAAATTTAAAAAGAATTGATCGCATTGAAAAATTGTACCAATTTCCTAAATAGCTTCTTCTCTTATTTAATTTTTGTTCAGTTTTTTAATTTAATCTTTGTTTTATTTTCAGCTCCATTAAGTGGAATTACTGTATCTTGGACGAGGGACATATAATAAGAAATGGAAAAACAAAAGTGAGTCATTCTTATGATGGAGAATCTTGCTGGAGAATGGTGCAAATTTGAAGTTAATGCATGCATTATTTTCTTTTAATGAACTGACAAAAAAATTGTTTAAATGGCAATCATGAAGATCAGAACAATCAAAGAGTGATTTGATAAATGAGAAATATGGATTATACACTGATATTGAGTGTCGAATTAATCCAAGATCCTAAATATTTTATGAGGCAGAAAGGACTAAGAATGAAAAGACTAGGTTGTTCTTTTTCTTTTTCTTACATCGATACTTGTTGAATATCAACGACAAAGATGAAGTTGATTCAGCTTTTAAACAATTTATCAATTTAACCAGTTTAAAACTTTATCTTATGTGATTATGAATGGTAGAAAACAAAACACAGAAACGGTTTCCACATCTTTAATCTTTGTGTAATTTATAATTGACGAAGCCATTAATCTTAAAAAAAATTTTAAATACCTTTTTTTTATGAATTCTCTCCCTGACTAAAGCTGGCGAAGGCTACCAAACAACTGCCGTGCAATCATCGACTGATCCTATCTGGCACACCTATCCAAAACAATGTCCTTGACCTTTGGTCACTGTTTGACTTCCTGATGCCTGGCTTCCTGGGAACGGAGCGACAGTTTCAGGCGAGATATGGTCGGCCGATCTTACAGAGCCGTGATGCTAAGAGCAGCAGTCGTGAACAGGAGGCGGGTACGTGCTTAAATCTTCCTTTAACCTTTTCACATCACATGATTTAAAGCCTATTCCTTGAGTGTGCTCTGTTTTGAGGAATTTTTTAAAATTTATAAAAGGTCACAGCTTTGATTCTTATTACTCTGAAATGGGAAGGTGTGCAGATCAATGCAGTTAGAGCTGCTAACAAAAGAGCATACTTATATGCTTAACATAACGGGAAAAAAAAAACAAATTAACAGTAATAAGATGGAGAATTTTTTTAACCAACGAGAGAAAGTAGAAGAGACCACATCTAATTCAGTATATAGCTTGCAATAGAAAAAGATTTTCACTTGCTTCCAATGCACCTAAAAATATAATGTACTGTTTTCATTGCTTTGTAAGATGTTTAAATTATCAAAATCCTTTGCAAAGAGAGAGAGTAGAAGAGACCACACCTAATTCAGTATACAGCTTGTTATAGAACAAGATTTTCATTTGCTTCCAATGCACATAAAAATATAATGTACCGTTTTCATTGCTTTGTAAGATGTCTAAATTATCAAAATCCTTTGCAAACTTTAGCACTGTTGATCTACTCTGTCCCTAAATCCTGCACAGGTGCCCTAGCCATGGAGGCGCTGCACAGACAGGTCCTGCCGTTCATCCTGCGCAGGCTCAAGGAGGACGTGCTACAGGACCTGCCACCAAAGATCATGCAGGACTACTACTGTGACCTCAGCCCTCTACAGGTAACACTGCCTATTTTTGGTGGGGGGGGGGGGGGGGTTTTTTATTTATTTTTATTTTTTTGGAGGGGGGGAAAGTGATAGAATGTTAGCATCCCAATCTCCCGGTTCAAAACCTACTGTTAGTAAAAAATTATTTGTCTGAAACTGTCCCCTACCAGTTGGGTCATTGCCAGTGTAATTTGACCAGCTGAGACAGAAGTCTTGGCATCCCTGCTCTGTCAATGTGTGGCGGCACATAAAATAGAAGGAAGAGTGGAACTAAGTATACCATTAGTATTAAACGATTGATACGATATTTTGACAAAGTCATATCATGGAGCGGGTTCCAATCCCTCTCAAGCCACGTTGCTCGCTACTGCTTGGGTCGTAGTCAGCATAATGTGACCTACTCTAGAAGTCATTTCAATTCAAGACTGCTTCACTTTGTCCATCTGAAGATTACTTTTCACATCGTGGAACAAGATATTTTTATTTCTCTATAGTTTTTAGTCACATAGTGGTCTGCTTCTTTCTCCAGGTGCAGCTGTACGAGGACTTTGCGAAGTCTCGCGCCAAGCGCACAGTGGATGAGACTGTCACCGGAGGGGAAGACAGCAAGGATAAGAAAGTCTCGAGTCAGGGCACGGCACACATCTTCCAGGTGAGCTCCATCATCTCATATACGCACTCTGAAAAGTTTTGTTTTAAATTTTCTATCAATGAATGCAGTTTGCATGCTGGTAACCAGGTGTGCTAGGGGAAAACTGGCACAGGTGGTAGGGCGGTGGTCCCCTAATTTGGAGTTCTCAGGTTCAAAACCCATGATCTCTCAAAACTTTATTTGTCCTATTTTGTCCCCTACTGGTTGAGTCGGTGTCAGTATAATGTGATCGGCTGAGACAGGAGTCACTGTATAAAAAATTGTCAGACGTCAGTTTTGATACCCGTCTTTAATAAAGTCTGTATAGTGCTGCTGTTGGACATTAAGCAACAAACATTTTCTAACAATAAATGCGGTACATGTTAGCATGCTGGTAACAGACGTGCCTCTTTTTTAAGAAACGTCCTACCTTTGCATGGAAGTAGGAAGAGCTAAATAATTCAATGTCAGTGAGTTCTACTCATTCTAGGTACGATCTTGAGAGAGTACTTAGATCTAGATCCAGTCTCTAATGGCAGACGTTTGTAGATTGAAACAAAATTGAGCGAATAATAGTGGACCCTCTGGTGATAAAAGAAGAAAAATATTACCGTGAGCTGCTGCTGTATCTACTTTGATCTAATTAAGAAAATATAAAAAAAACCTTGAGCTAGGTCCTCACTATCAAATTGTACACAAAGTCAACTACTGAAGAGGCGGTTATTCAAAATATTCAGCTCTACTTACCCTCTGTCTCTATGCAGGCCCTATGCGTGGAACAATTTCCTTTAATATTGTCTCTACATGCTGTTCAATAATTCTGCCAGTGCATAACAATTTCCCTTTATCCTACATCTGAAGGCCTTTGAATACCACTATTGTAATAATTGCCTTTACTACTGTCAATGCAGCTCCTTCAATACCTCTACAAAGTGTGAAAAAATGATGCTAATATTTTTCACTAATATTGTAATAAAAAGGTGCGCAAAAACTTTCTCTGATCCAACTTCCACAGAACCTTCTGTTGCGTTCCCTACTGGTTGAGTCGGTGTCAGTATAATGTGACCAGCTGAAATAGGAGTCATGGTATCGCCGCCCTGTCTCGTGTGTGGCAGCACATAAAATTGTCAGACGTCCGTCTTGGCGCCCGTCCACAATATAGCATATATAGTGCTGCTGTTGGACATTAAACCAACCCAGCAACCCACAGAACCTTCAGTAGCTCACTAAAGTGTTAAATAATTTCTTCTAATCTTTTCTCTGCAGGCCCTCCAGTACCTGCGCAAGGTGTGCAACCACCCAGCCCTGGTCCTCGGCCCGTCCCACCCGCGCCACAAGGAGATTCTGTCCAGCTTTAGTCAGGGCAGCTCTCCAAACATCCACGACATTGTCCATGCCCCCAAGCTCACTGCGCTCAAGTAAGTTCTTGCTTGTATTTTACATTACGGTGTTGTTTCAAGAGAGTGTAATGACTCAAACAGTGTTTAATCTTAATAGTATTTACAGACTTATCTTAATTGTCATTATACAACGCTAAATTGAAAGAAGTAAAAGCTTTGTATTTACACACTTATTTTAATTGTCTATATATAAAAGCTAAATTGAAAGAAGTAAAAGCTTTGTATTTACAAACTTATTTGAATTGTCATTATACAAAGGCTAAACTGAAAGAAAAAAAGCTTTAAATTATTATTTGTGGTAATGTGGATCTGTACATTCATATAAAGTATCAATTTTTGCCAGGCAACTGCTCAACGACTGTGGCATCGGGAATGGGCAGGTCTCATCCAGTGGAGCCAGCCAGCAGCCGGGCCAGGGTGTGGACGCGGTGCCTGTGGTGAACCAGCACAGAGTCCTGCTGTTCTGTCAGCTCAAGGGCATGCTGGACATCGTCGAGAAAGACCTGCTCAAGTGAGTCCGCTCAGGGCTTTAGTTGTTTTTATCTATTGAGAGAAAGACTCTTAAGTGAGTTTCCTCATGATTTTGTGCTTTTATACTCTGTTAATAGAAAGAATGGAAAATTGTGTGTGTGTTTGAGAGATATATATATTGTTGTATATCTTAATCGTTTTAATTTTTATCATCTGTTTAGACAGATTGAGAAAGAATTGCTCAAGTGGGTTGCTTGGTGGTTTTGCTTGTCTGTTTTATCTATTGAAAAAGAGAAAGACAAGAAAAAGTATTTTTGTGACAGAAATATCTGTTGAAAGAGAGATGTTTTTGTTTGTTTAATCTGTTGAAGGTGAGAGAGAGAGAGACTTGCTGAAGTCCGTCTCTTCATCGTTTTAGTTTGTTTAATGCGATGAAAGAGAGAAAGACGAGAAAACTAAGAGAGAGGAGGTTAAGACACTAGAATATAATATCTGTGCAATCTTTTTTCTCACACTTTAAAGTTTTCCCTCTATGGAGCATATCATACTATGCATCCATTGTTACATGTAAATGATTGTGTAAGTATCAACTGCTAAGCCATGCTGTTTACCTTCAGGTCTCGTATGCCGAGTGTGACGTACCTGAGGCTGGACGGGACAGTCCCCCCTGGATCAAGACATGATATTGTGCACAGGTATAAGCTTTATTACTAGGAATGATAAGCATTTTAAGTACTGGAAGTTTTATTGATGGGTGTCCTTTACTTGCAGGTTTGAAAGACTACTAGAATCTCAGTAATTTAGGAAATGCAAATTCACACGAATCTGATGCTTACAAGAATTAACTTTATTATCAATGTATCAATCTAGATAACTGAAATTACGACTGTTTTGAAATTACGAAGAACAGCTGATTGAGCTCTCAGTTTTTGCTTCTTTCATTCAATCCCATTTTTTTGGCGCATCTAGTTATTTGTTTAATGTATATTTTCTAGGTTTTGCGTCTTCTATTTGATCCAATTTTTTTCAGAGCATTTGAACGTTCACTTCAATGTAATTTTTATTATCAGATTTAACAACGATCCGTCCATCGACATCCTGCTGCTAACCACTCACGTCGGAGGTCTGGGCCTGAATCTCACGGGGGCGGACACAGTCATCTTTGTGGAGCACGACTGGAACCCAATGAAAGACTTGCAGGTAAACATCATACTGCTGTGGAAACAACTGCTGTTTACGTAGCATTTAAAACGTCAAGATGTCGATGTTGCTGACCAGTGGAGAGTATCTGTAGGTATTGATACTGATACATTGTTTGAATGATGAGTCTTTGAGCTATTTTATGGTTTGAGAACACTAAAGCAATTGAGATGAAGCAGTAAGGGAGCAGGGGTGATGTAGGAAAATAAGTTGTGCCTCTGATAAGTTCTGGGTGAAAGGTTTTATGAGAACAATTTGTAGTTTTTAGTTTTTGATCATGCATCAGACAAGAGAGTGAATACTGGCATCTTCTCTCTCTGATTTGACCAATCAGCGTTTACGGTATGGCAGCTCCTCTATATGGTATGACCAATAAACGCAAGGTTGGGTGTATGACATCTACTCTCTCTCTCACTCCCTGATATGACCAATTGGTCTCAAAATCAAAAGTATCTACTTTCTCTGACTTGACCAAATGGCATTGTTTTGTATTGGACACTAACCTATATCTCCAACTTATCGATCCTGGTACACATGTACATGCACTCATCTAGTGTCCGATCCCATTTAACTTCCAATTTCCTCTTTCTAATGAAAGCAAACTTACCGGTTACCATAAAGCAAACAAACAAAAAACATTCACATAGACTAAATGCATTTTACGTTTGTAGAAAATACGGGGTTTTCAATCTTTATATATCAAATCGACAAACTGCCCCTATGATTTCAAACCTTTACTCGGATATCCCAAGATGCACTGCAGACTTCACAGCCACACTCCAATATTCTGGTAACACTTTTGGCTGACCATACGCTGAGGCAGAATTAAGTGTGAAATTGCACCTGGACAAAAAAAAATTGCTTCGACTAAAAAGTGTACTATCTAGAACTTTCAAATTTACCAAACTTTTGAAATTACAAGTCAATCTCACAAAACTAATGCTTCCATTGGTCACGCCTGTATGAACTTCCTCAGCCGGCTCAGCTGGATCTTAGAAAGTAGTAAATTCATAAGGTCAATTTTGACAAATTTCTTATTTTGGACTGCAATTTTGGCAACTTTTATCAATGCTGATTTTATGCTGTGCATATCCTGATTATTTCTTAATGAAGCATCTAATGCTGTATGGTTCTTTTTTTTTTTATATAAGACATACAATTTCTCACTTTATTTTAACATAATTAATCAAACACCAAACTTCAAAAGTCGTCGTTGTCATGGCATCTAGTCCAAGGGCCCAGGCTTAGAAGGCTGTTGACTGTTGATTTGTTCAAGTTAAGTAAAGCTAAGCTACCTCACAATCATTATATTCAAATTGTATTCTCTTTACCTTAGGCCATGGACAGAGCTCACAGAATCGGTCAGAAGAAAGTCGTCAATGTGTATCGGCTCATCAGCCGCGGAACTCTGGAGGAGAAGATCATGGGGTCAGTGTTGGTGTTAGTCCCACTTCGTAAAGAAGTTTTGATGGGCAGACAGAGAAAGCTTTTTATGTCGCAAAATTTATCACTACTTTTCTTCGTTGTATTTATGAGAATAGCCAGGTGAACTAGTGTTTTACATTAATCCTCTTCACGACTACTCATTCATAATTCTGTTTATGTATAATGAGACAAAAAGGTGAACCTGGAAACATATAAAAGATATCATTACATATTTAAGAAAACTATTCTTTTCTATGAAATATTGTGTTTTATGTAGGCTCTACAATCTTGAATTTTACTAGTTTCCTCAAAAGCTCTGGTCTTATCTACTGGCGCTTTCTTTATTTCTATATTTGCTCTGTTTCCAGGCTGCAAAAGTTCAAGCTCGCCGTGGCCAACACTGTGATCTCCCAGGAAAACTCGAGCATGCAAACAATGGGCACGGACCAGCTGCTTGACCTGTTCGTCCTCGACCAGCGCGGAAATCCGACCAGCTCTAGGGCCTCGTCATCTGGTAGGGACGGCAAGGATGGGGTGGGCAAGAAGGAGACAGTTCGCTCAATTCTGGACGGCCTGGAGGAATTGTGGGACGAGGGTCATGGAGAGTCTAGCAAAGTGAGGCAAGGCGGAAAGTCTGGCTAAGTGAGGCAAGTCTGAGTGAAGCAAGGCAGAGTACAACATGGAAGCTTAGTGAGGCAAAATGTACAGAGTGTAACATGGAAGCCTTCATGGAGAGTCTCTCAAAGTGAGGCAAGGCGGAAAATCTGGCAAAGTGAGGCAAGGAAGCCTTCATGAAGATTCTGACAAAGTGAGGGAAGTCAGAGGGAGGCAAGGCATACAGTTCAGATAACAACATGAAAACCTTCATGGAGAGTCTTGCAAAGTGAGGCAAGGTACAAAAGTTTTGAGAATTAGATCTAGACGTGGTGAAAATTACTTGCATGTGTTGGGTGATTTGATATCATCATCATCATCATCAAGTACCATGCCTCATAGCGTTGGTGATCATGTCCCTCCATATCTCTCTTTCTCTGGTTAGTTTCATCATCTCTGTAACCTTTGATATGTGAAGCAAGGCTTAGTTTTTAAAATCAAGGAATGAGGTGTGATGCAATTTTCTTGTTGTAAGATGATTTAATATAAAATTGAGATATAGATGGGCTGAAAGCTATGCTTGCTTGTTAAATACACCAAGATGTAGTAGTCCAGGAAAATAAGTATGGTGCAAATTGCTTGACTTTGTAGAATGAATGAAATATATGTTTAAATAGTTATGGGTTGAAAACATTGGAATGAAAATAAAAAAATATGTATATATGTGTATGAGGGATACAAAAGTAAATAAATGAACTGGTCTTATCAAACTCAGGAAGAACAAACTGATCAGCATTACGAGTCAAAGTTGATCATGAATGATTGTGAGCAATCAAATAGAGATCGAGAAAATTGAAGTAAGCTTAAAATGTCAAATGAATTATCAAGAGATTGGGTGATGTTGAATGGTCTTGCAAACATATCACATAACATTATAAAGCCACCAAAGCTTATGCGGAGCATGATTGTTATATCTATATGAGTCTAACTATTGCTTTAACCCTGTAAGTGTTCATTGTAAAATGATAAAGTGTTTCAAGTACTGAGTGTAAAGATGATGTGTTTGTATTTCATGGTCAGTGCATTAGATATTGTTTATTTACTTACAAATCAGATAAAATTCCACCTGATTTTATGGTTAAGCTGCAGAAATGAATTTCCACTTTGAGATTTACAATCTGTACATGTACCTGGTGGGGATTGAATGAGAGAATTAGTCTATCTCTGAGTCAAAGCTAAAAAGATCTTGCTCTAAGTCTAATGAAAATGGTAAAAGGAGAATATATATATGTGCATTCAGTAAAATTGCAAAAATATCTTGGGAGCACAGTATTTATTCATACTGTCTTATTTTGAGAGGAGATGATAATGCAATTTCATCATAGAGTTCAATTTGGTTTCTATGGTGATAATTTCATCTTTTTGTTGTTTCTGTACGGAAGACTCATAGATTTCAATTGATTTGCCCATGAAATAGATCGGGTAGAATTAATTGAATGTCAATGTAGACAAGAAAACATTCTATGAACTGACAATATGATTACATTGAATTGATATAGTCATAGTTTTGCAAGAACGTTGAGGTGTTGTATAAACCATGTGTTTTCAATTTAAAATTGAAATGTTTTAGGTTAATGTTTGGAATTGTTACTTTGCTGTGTTTCAGATTTTCCACAAATGTTCTAAATGATGATTAAATTGAGTAACAAATATTTTTCTGCCAATGCTTCGTCTCAGTTGGGCTAGGAAACATGCCTGTCAATGGCATATAAATCACTTTAGTGACATGTCTCATATCACATTAAAGGTTTCGGATGTTCAGAGGAATGTATTTATCTTAACTTCCTCTGGGTGAACATTGCACAAAGCTTGCAATGTTATCTATTGTAATTAACATTTCCAAATTTTTAGCTCTTTTGAACTATTTGTAAACTTAAAAAAAAAAAAGAAAAAGCTTTTTTTTTAATGAATTTTTAACTGTTAAAATAACAAATTTTGCTACTGGAGATTGGACTCTCTGGCTTGAACGTCTTTTATGTTATCCAGGGGATCGTAACAGCAAGATTATTTGGACTGGTTTAAAGACGTGTTTCTTTGGATCCCGCTTTTATTTTCCTTGTTCGATAGTTTTACTCATCTCAAGTTCAAGCTGAGAGTGACAAATTCAAATACAATGTAACAGTTTTAATACATATCATATTCTTATTTTTATGTGTACCTTACTGTGGTTTACATCTATAATAGTCAAGCCCTTTTTAATGTGTACTTTTCAGTCTTTGTTTCTCCAGTCTCAGTTACACGTAAACTTTCATAATGATCTCCTAAACCATTCACAGAGATTGATGAAATGGTTATTTATTTTTTGTAATGCTACTTTAAATATTTGTTATCTATCAACACTCGGCTTACGCACAATGAGTTTTAGGGATGGATCATTGGGATTGGCAGGTGCAGCATTAGATTTTTAACCCTATCATGTATACCATGAATGCATTAGTTTTGAGGTATAAAAGAATTTCTTTTCTTCCATGTTTTTTTCCATAAAACCTATGGAAATTAATTCTTTTCAATGAAATTTTCTCCATAAAAAATTTTGCTGCATTTATTGTATTTTTCTTTGTCTATCGGTCTGTTTGTCTTTGCCCATAACTAAGGAAGAATGGCGCAAAAACAACAGGGGAAAAAAAGCGTTTAAAGCATAAACATAACTTATCCCCGCTCTGTCTTGTGTGTGACAGCACATAAAATTATCAGACGTCAGTCTGGGGGCCCGTCCACAATATAGTTCATGTAGTGGTGATGTTGGACGTTAACCAACTAAACAACTCCAAGTTACATAACATGAGTTAACAGTTTACAGGAGCAATATTAACAATTATTTACTAGAAAACTACAGTAGCAATATTAACAATTATTTACTAGAAAACTACAGTAGCAATATTAACAATTATTTACTAGAAAACTACAGGGGCAATAATTATTAACAATTTTTTACTAAAAAACTACAAAAATGTTTGTAAAATAGAATGAAACTAAATGTTAGTAAAAGTCTCCTTTTGAGAAAGTTATCGCTAGTAAATTTTTGAGGAACCTTCTTCATGAAGGTAAAGTAATTTTAAATTGTATCCTTAATTTCCATGTGAGAAAATATTCACTCTTTTGACAGCATTAAAAAGACTAATGATCTTTTCCAATTTTGCTACATATGCAGATTTTGTTAAAAAGGTAAAAATATTTAAAGGTATTTTATTGTCCTTAGTCATTGCAGTTTCAGTTTTTTTAAGAAGTGTCTGAATTTAATATAAAAGTATTAAAACGAACTCAAAATGACAATTATTATACAATTTTATGTAGTTAAAAAGATTTTGCCCTTGTAAAAGCATAATATGAATCTAAGTTGTTGCTTCTTATACATGTATTCCTATTCCTATGTTGTACCCTCATTTTGTCTTCCCAGTAAATCTTCCTTTTTGGTGTTAAGCTATTTCATTGAGTTTGGTATATATTATATAAGTGTATGGGCACTTATTTAAAAAAAAAAACGTTGTTCACGTAATTGACTGTGGTTATGACTCGAGTCTTCCTGTTACAACATTGAGTTAAAGTTTTTTAGTGATACAATGTTTTTAGGTAAGAAAAAAAAAGTGACATATGCTGAGTAATATCGGAGCGTGAGAAATGCGTAACTCTTCAGTCAATGTGAGTAATTTGAGACAAAAGTTCTTATGTCTGGGTGCTAATGTACAACTTGGAGAATCAATTAAAGAAATAAGAAGCGGAACGCATTACATTTTTGTTCTTATTTCACTGTTTGTGCGTTCTTAATCTTATGTTTAAAGAGCAGATTTTTCCAACTTCCAAGTACCTGAGGTCAAGCTACTTGGAATAGAAAACTGAAATCTATCAGCTTTGGAATATCTTTGCCTGCTCTAAAAGAAAAAAGAATACATGTAGTTGATTGGGACCTTCGATTAGTTTTAAGTTTCCTAAGTTGCCTGAAAAATTTTAATATGGAGACCAGGGAACCAGCTGAGATTTGAACCTCAGATCCCCTGCTGATCTGTCCAGAGCTTTACAGAGTGAGCAGTCTGGTGCCTCAGGGTCTAATAGTTTAACATTCAGATTCTCTGCAGGCGTTGAATCGCTCTTATATAGAGTTAACACACCAAAAAAAACATCCTCTCATGAGGGCCCAAGATCATTTGTAAAACCTTAAGTCTTGCACTTGAAAGACTGAAGGCTTTTTAAAACAGGAGACAAGATTTGTCTGTAATCTCTAGGTACAGAGATGTATTGATTTGCCTTCCAGCATTTCCTAAATCACCCAACTTGGGACATCCTTTCTACATTAAACTGTTGGTGCAGTCTGCGACAGCATGAAAGGGTTTCATTTCTTAAATGCGATGAATAATAATTATGTTAAGGTATTGATTCCAATCTTGCAATTATTGACACCTTTAAAGGTCAGAGAATTTATACTCTGTCTTATTTCATATACAAAAAAAAGCAAAAATCTGGAGTCAGAATCGACAACACACCATGTTTTTCTAAAGTTGAGGTGCTTTTATTTTCAACGCTGTTAACATATCTGACCGATATCAGTTTATTATTCCAAAAAAATTTAATGGAAATCAAACGGTAGCCAATTTTTTTTTTTTTAGAAATAAAAGCTGAGGTCTACAGAGTTGTTTTCTCCTCTCTTGCTAGGATAGAAACTTTCTCTTAGTTTTATGTCTCCTAGATCTCAAGGAGGATATCATAAGGCAACGAGTCCCAAGACTAAATTCTGACAATTTTACGTGCTGCCACACACGAGACATTATGGGGATACTAGGATTCTGTCTCAGCTGGCCTCATTTCACTTACTTGCAGACTTCCCGATTTGGAGACCAATGCCCTACACTCTATTTCCTCTCATATCTAAAAAAAAAAAAAGACCCCCCCCCCCAATCCCCCCAAAGGAAATAAATATAAAATAAGATTTAAAAAAAATAACAACAACAAAACACCAATATCTGTAACAATAATCATAATCCTCATTATACACATCTGCGTATGAATTGCAGTTGATATCCGCGCCTGTAGTTACCATGTTTTAGTTAGGCCTATACCGGTATCCTTATAATACTCATAGTATTATTATCAAAACTGGGGATTACAGATTAAAACGATCAATGGGGTATAGTTGCTGTCAAAACTGTTATTTCATTTTTTTTTCAATATCACTTTTTAAGTAGATTTTTAAATTCGTTAAAAAGTTGGTAAATTTCTAAATGAATTAAGGAAAAGCGAATACATGTAGTATGCTTGCCATTACCACCTCTCTCTCTCTCTCTCTCTCTCTCTCTCTCTCTCTCCCTGGGGGCGCACTGTCGCAGTAGTCCTGGGTTAGAACATCGGCTTCCGACGCAGGAGGTCCGTGGTTCGAGCCCCGACGATTTCGCTCCCTACTGTGACCGTTTGAGACAGGAATCTTTGTCTCCCAACTCGGTCTTGTGTCTGGCAGCACATAAAATTGTCAGACGCCAGTCTTGGGGCCTGTCCACAATATATCCTATATAGTGTTACAGTTTTACTACCACTACTCTCTCTCTCTCTCTCTCTCTCTCTCTCTCTCTCTCTCTCTCTCTCTCTTTTACACGTATCATCTCTCTCAAACACGCCATCGTTCTTGCACTGGTTTCCGCTTGCTTTTCAATCATTCTGTATTGAGAGGCTGAGTTGCGTTTAACACATCATGAAATCTTGACAATAGTGTGAATTATTTATATGTTTTAAAAGTACAACACCGTGACAACATATCTGCATCTGTTTGAGATGGGGTTATTTAGAAACGTAGACGAACAGGGAACACTCTTTGTAAATGAAATCAATAATTAGTGTCGTTATCGCCCACTCTTCTGGAGTTCTGGTTCAGGATGTTTAGTCTGTCATCTGCTGTGATTGAAGATGGCAGCTTCCAGGGTTGATTCAAGAGGATCAAGAACTGGACGATTGTGTGTGCGTTACCGAAAGTTTTTCATCGCAGCAGGAGTAACATTAGGACTTCAGCTATTCCTTTGTCATTCTTTTCTTCGTATAAATTTACGAGCCGGTGATTCAGATATATATGGAAGTGGCAAAGTACCCTTTTCCAAGGATAACGAAGAGGTAAGCGGCTGGAATCTAGATCTACATCTATCTAGATCTAGATCTAGATCTAGATCTAGATTATAATAGATTTCTAGAATTTTTAGACATTAGATAAGATCTCAATCTAGATATATAGCTTGTAATCTAAGAATCTAAAAATGTAATTCAATTCCCCAGATCTCAAGATTTAAGGGACTTGTACTTGTGGTACCGGCTCTGTTTACGTGATAATGATGACTAGATTCTAGATCTAGATCTAGATTTGAAACAAAGAGGCTAAAATTATACAGAAACCTAGTAAAATAATTTGGTTTACATGGCGACCATATACGATAGAGAGGGCAAGGTGATTGGATCGATAAAGATCTAAATCTAGTGGTAAAGAAAATTAAATTAAATTAAGAAACTGTTTTGAACTTACTTACACTTTTCGCCTACCACTTTGAAGTAGTAAATAAAATAAACTTAATAGTTAGGCCCTAGTCTTAAAACTAGTCTATATTCACTAGTATGAATATCCATAGTGTTTTTTTCCCCCAAATTTTGTTAGATTTGTGCTATATAGGCCTACAGTGTTTCTGTGTCTGCATATAATTATAAGCACTTTCCATCGCGATTACATCATTACTTTAAATAGTAATTTAAACTATCAGAGACCTAGGGAATGTTAAATTATAAGTTCAAAAAATTTGATTTGAACAAAAACGCTCTGATATATTGCGTATGTGTTTGCAAAATTTGGACAAAAACACAAAAGTTCTTGGACAATAACGGTAAAGAGGCAGAAACACAATGTACAGTTTAAGTAAAAATGTGCGAGATATAGCCCTTTATATATCTATATATCGATATGTAATATAGTTGCTTTTTCTCCTAATTTTGCCATATATGTGTATAGATCTAGATTGTCTAGATCAACATTGAAGTATTTTGGTGTTTTTTTTTCTCAAATCAAATCTTAAGCTGCATCGTCAAATAAAGCAAAACTCTCTCATAAATAAAGAAAAACGAGCTGGGAATAATATTATTAACTAACAAAACAAACTATTGGATGTATGTTTATAAATGCAAAATAGAAACAGGATGGGAATAAAATATAAGCATTCACATCTAATTGCCCATTTCCATCATTTTTTATGGTTTTCGACCTTAAAATGGTTTTATTCTTAACTTTTTTTTTTTAAATCTTTTAAATTTTTTGTTCCTCCCACAATCATCTTGATTTTGAACCATATTAGCTATACTGGTAACCTGTCTGCCCTCTTATTTGAAAGTAGTTATCAAGGATGGTCATGCAGAGCATAACATGTTAATATTTGATTTTGAAAAATGAAAGAAAAAATCTGTTTTGATTGCTACTACTACTGACTAGTGGGTACTCCACACAATGCAATGACAGTGAGTAGGTAGTCTCAGCATCCTATGCATTCTGTCATTTATGCTGCATCAGTTGAAACTCAGTGACTGTGACTCTGTTGCTTTATTGGAGTCTTGATGGATCATTTAATTAAACCTTCCCGTAGCTTTCTCACATACAAAGTCATGCATTTAATCTATCTGGGTCTTTAGTTTCCCAGGTTATCTTGACGGGTTATCTTTGACATCTCAATTATTTTGCATCCCTTTAATCATCAACGAAGGATCAAACCTCAGGCCTTTTGCTTTTAGTCCGAGAGCACTAACGACTGAACTACCTGGGGCGCCAGAAACAGGGCAGAGTTTCTAAACAACTGTCTGACTCTCTCTTTTTCTCTCTCCCTCCCTGTGCCTGTCTGTCTCCCTCTCTTTCTCTCTGTCAATATTCTATCGTATTTCGAAAAAAGGGCACCAGGAGTTGTCGACATACTTAGGGATTACACAAGATCCTTGTTTCAAATGTCTTGGTTCTGAACGTTACCTTACCTTGACACAGAAACCCATGACGCTTTATTTGAATTATATATTCTTCTAATGTCGCCGCTGTTAAACATTCTTCTTGCGTCGCATTGCCGCCCCGCCCCCTGTTGTCTATAGTTATATGCGTCTGTATTGAGTGTTTCCAACTGCGGTCTTCAAAGCATGTTTTGGTCTCTTGTAGTCTCCTTTGTACCATAGCGTCAGTGCCACCGAGTTCTAACTGTATTTATGGACACTGCCCAGTGCTTACTTTCGAAAGATTTTGTGATATGCACGGACTAACACCTACTATCGATAACGTGGGGATGTGAGGCCCACCAAACACTCCACTCTATGGGCGGCGACCAGTGCCCACTGCAGGCTTTGAGATCCACACGACCAGAACGGGTGACATAATCAGAACTCGTGACCGTGGGGTTTTCTGCTCGCCCATTGGCTCCATAAGCCTAGAAAAGAGCTACGATTGGACGCCGGTGTGTGATCCCTCACCTATTCGATCGTCTTCGTTTTGCTATGGGCCACACCATCGCAATACATCTATCTACGTATCTGGATTCATAGCGCCCACATAACCATGATAACGGTGGAATAGAGAGGTTTCCAAGCCCCGTCTCATGCATGTGCCTTCAGCAATGGTCCGCTCTCCGAACGGAGAAAGCATTCATCGTCTCAAAGTTTAACGTCTTCTAGCCCGGTTATACACAGTAGCAGACTTTACAGATAGTAATTTGTTGTGCGATATACCCTTTCGTCACACGAGATACCAAAACAATGTATGGACTCAGCTACAAAGCCTCATGTTTCATTCATAGTAAATTACTCTCCTCATTGGGGTTGGTGTGTGTGTGAGTGAAAACAAGAAAGGGGTGGGGGGGGGGGGGAAGGAGTATGAATTCACTTCATACACATACTGATCATATACAATTAATGCGAATGTTTTGTCCTGCTGTAGATTAAATATGTTTGGATAAAGATAGAAGAAAACAGAAAACACTACAAACGGGGATTTGGAAAGGTGGGGGGGGGGTCTGAGATCGCTAATGGCGTATGACGTTGATCTTGATGGACATGGACTGCAAAACACCGGTCAAACAATAGAGATCTCTTATTCATATAATGTACAGCCATTCAATGCAGGCTTTTATTGTCGCTGTTATGGTTGCGCTAAACATGCATCCCATTGTTATAAAAGCATAATATATTCTAGAGGTGATCTAGGAGGACATTAAGTTACAGAGGCTATACAATATTTACCATTCGGATGCATAGGAGTCTAATTATAACTGTTCGTCCGTGCGCTTTTCTAGATTATTTAGGAGACTAAATCTTGCTGGCTGAAACAACGAATGAATGTTTAATTATGTTTTTGTTCCTTATTTCGCCTATCTCGGGTTCGTTTTGAACAAGCCAACAACTACAACGTGCGTTCCAAAGTCTTATTTCGTGTACTTATTATGTATAGTTTTTGAGTTGGATTAACGTCCAACGCCAGAGCTATATAGGCTATATTGTGGACGGACCCCAAGACTGACGTCTGACAATTTTATGGGCTGCCACACACGGACCGGACGGGGATACTATGACTCCTGTCTCAGACAGTCACATTAAACTGGCGCCAACCAGTAGGGAGCGCAATCGCCAATGCTCGAAACACGGATATTTTGTGTCGGAAGCCGATGTTCTACCCCAGGGTCACCCCGACTTTCATTTAAATCTATTTCGGTTGCCTCTTTAGTGCATGAAATTGTTTAAAAATGCACAGCTCTTATAGCCTGTGTACATGTGCGTCTTTCCTTGAATTCTTCACACCATCACAAATAATGCCTTTATGAAATGACTTAAACAAAACAAAACTTACTGCACAATGAGTTTCTAACTAACACTAACAGTGCTTGTAGTCAACATGTTAGCAAAATTAATAAATTCAACGCCAAACCTGCAAATCAATAATCATGATATAATACACCCATCACCTGTTTCACGTGAAAGTAGTTCTGGAACACTGTCCGTAGAATCGATAATGCACTAGCATGGATCGCCCATGCCGTTTGCCTAGAGGCTATCGTATATATCAAAGCAATTGTATTTATTCCACAGACGTATCTATCTAATCCATTCATTAATTTATTAGTATAGTACTATTTCGCTCTGTTTCCTACGATGTCACTTGTGAATCATACCGCTTGCAAAACTATCTCTCCCGCAAGATGGATCATGTGCTGAGGAATCGAGTCTCTCTGTCGCCAGTCTCTAGGCTTATTCTCTCTTCACTTTGGGCACATCTGTCGCTGGACTGAAAACAACACAGTGCAAAGTCTGCTTGTAAAATTTACAGCTTAGCCCTCAAAATGAACATTTAAGGAATGTATTCAATTCCAAAGGAGGAATACAATCACTTTTGAAACTCTTTTTTTCCATTCTAAGTATTTTAATCGACATTTTAAAAAGGGGTTCAGCTGTAGAACAGACAAAAATTGATACTATCGAGTTTCGTATCGACCAAGGGTAAAAAAAAAACTTCTCCACCCTAATTGCTAATTCCATCTGTCTTGGTTTTCGCTGATTAGACAGGTCGGTGTTTTTTTTTTAAATTTTTTTTTTTTAAACCAAATGCTTTTTTCCAAATTGGCAAGATAGACAAGGCAATGTTTCAGGACTGCCTATCCTACAGATCCCCCTTGGGCTATCCCCTTTTTGGAGATTGTGTGTGTTTGGGGGGGGGGGGAGGGGGGGGGGGCGAAGGGGATGTTTACGCTAACCACTGGGTCAGACTTCTCAAATAACGTATTACTTTTTTTCTCTGTTAAACCAAACGCTTTTCCAGATTGACAAGATAGACAGGTTCATGTTTAAGGTTAGCTTGTCTTGCAGACCCCTTGTGCTACCCTCTTTAATGGAGATTGTGTGTTTTATTGCATTTTTATCCCTTTTAAAACCACAAGTTCCTTTTTTGTAAGATTGGCTAGTTAGACAGGTCATTGGTTCATGACAGCTTGTCTTGCCTCTCAGTCTCACTCGGGCTATATTTGTATGTTTGTTTGATTTGAATGTCTTTCTTTTTGGCTCCTCTTATTATATATTTTATCTCTGGGTAAACCATTAATGCTAGAAGTGGTCTGGTTTTCTAGTGGCGTCCTAGTGGATGTAATGAGACAATCACGCAGTGGCCAAAGCGGTTGACTTGCGGTTTAATAATTATTTATTGCTACTGTGTCTTCACACACAATTTGAAAAAAACCCATCTCGTTCTTGTCTCTCTTTCCTATCTACACTTGTGCCATTCACGCTCTAGCGTATTTTTCATGCTGCACAAAAAAACGTTGTTATTTTATGCATTATCGGAGTTGATGGTGACACATGTACTGATAAACTTGGTAGTGAAACACAGCGCATGTGTTTTCTCTCTCTTCTAAGTTCTTGCCCTGCACATTGGGCGATCATTTGTTACCCGCATCCAAACAGGCAAGCACCAGAGAGACCTGGTACTCTGGCCTTGGTGTTGCTCACGACCTCAAGTATTAAGTCTAGCAACAGCTGAGACAGTTTGGGAGGGGGGATAGGGTGGCGAAAGTGGTAGAGCGTTGGTCTTACAGGCAGGTCTCCGGTTCAAAGCCCGTGATCGGTCAAATATTTATTTCTCCTATTTCGTCCCCTACTGGGTGGGTCGATGTCATTATATTTGACCAGCTGAGACAAGAGTCCAGGTATCTGCGGTCTGTCTCTGTGTGGCAGCACGAAAAATTGTCAGACGTTAGTCTTGGAACACGTTCACAATATCTGGATTATAGTGCTGAAGTTGGGCGCTAATTTACCAACTCAACTCAACTAAAACTTTTCTTGCTCTACACATGAGGCGTCATTTGTTATTCTCGCCTTTCTCGCCATGCACATCTCGGGATCATTTGTTATCCCTAAAGTATTCAGACGTCAGTGAGACCTGGTGCTATCCTGGCCTTGACTCGCCTCTCACAGCTTCGCACATTGCGGCGAGCAACAGCTGAGCATGGGACAGACAGGAGCTATGCCGCTTGTTCAGTCGTGAGCAGTTGGAGCCTCAGCTACTCAGGTCGTGACTTAGCTCTCGAACAAAGTCACGCAGTATTATTTAGCAGTATGTGCAGGAAAAAAAAAAGAAACAAAAAACAAAGGAAAGCAAAACAACCACTCCAGACCTTAACTTGAGAACACGATTGTAATATCACGTTGTCTCAATTTTCGTTTTCTTTGTTTGTTTTTGTGTTGTTTTTTGTTTTGTCGTGTTTTTTTTTTGTTTGTTTTTTTTAAATCAAACTTACCGACTTTTCTAAGTAGGTTTTGACCCAAGCTATGATTTGACCCGGGGACCTTCACTACTGACTGAGCTGTGTCTGGTGTCTCTATTGCATTTTTAGCACTTTGCACCAGCCTGAGGGTTTCTGCACGCTTGTTTCTAATGAATAATAATACGCTATCGTGAAAGAAATACATGTATGTACATCACCCATAGACCAGCTGTCTGTCGAATAACCCATAATATGCTTTAAAACCTCTACTTTGGTTCGTGTAAGGAGCTCAGATAGAGGATGTTAGCAAACATAAGCGTAATAAGAACTTTGTCTAATTGCTCTCGTGTTCTGCGCAGGTGTTATACTTTTGTGCATATGTATGTCCGTTTTCAATTTGTTTGTTGTAGTTTATAGGGATACCAAGTGGCTCAGTCGCTTAGTGGTTGGGCTGGCGGACAGGAGTTCCGGCGTTCGAATCAAAGCTGGCGCCTTAGTTTCCGTAAAAGAGTAATGAAAGAAACCCCGAGGACTTAATTCATCAAAGCTTTTAAGCATCTTAGTACTAGGTATGTGATGTGGTGGTGATGGTCATTTCGTGGACTAATCACGCAGAATCTGAAAAGATATTTGAAGTCATCTGTACAATAAGTGGCTAGATCTAGACTCACTGCTTCATAATTATCTCCTTATCTCTGACCTGCACCAATAAGGCTTATTTAACACACTTGCAACAGATAATAATTCTTGGCTGGATATGATGATACTGTTTGATAGCATTCAAGTCACCACACAGCATTAGCAGGTCAACGTGATACTTTGGAAGACATGTGTGGAGCATGATGAATGCCGTGCTGGTTCCCGTGTGTTCCTGCCCGGCGTGAGAAACAAAGTGGCGCTCACTCTGCATAGTGTGGTGTGGATTCGGACAAATATGAGAAATGATTTTTTTATGCTGTTGCATTGTATATTATTGCAAAGTTCTCTCTGTCTTTGTCTGACTCTGTTTGTCTGTCTTCTCTCTCTCTCTCTCTCTCTCTCTCTCTCTCTCTCTCTCTCTCTCTCTCTCTCTCTCTCTCTCCCCCTCTCTCTCTCTCTCTCTCTCTCTCTCTCTCTCTCTCTCTTTCTCTTTCTCTCTGTTCCTACACCCGAAGTCTTCACAACACTTAAAGTCCATTTTAAAGGCATCGTGACTAGATAAAAGAGGCGAACTGGAGAAAGTTAGAGCGTTAGTATGTTAATCGGGAGATCCCTGGTTGGAAACCGCAACTTATCTGTCTGATTTAGTCTCCTACTGACTGTGCCGTTGTCAGTAAAATATGGACGCCTGGCACAGGAGTTATGGTTTCCCCGAACTTGCTCTGTGTGACAGCGCATAAAATAGTCAGACATTTGTCTTGGGAACCGTCTACATTATAGCCTATATAGTGCAGACGTTGAACGCTAAGCGACTCCACTTACTTAGATAAAATAATTTAAACTCCTAGATAACACGATTGTTGTAATCCTAATACACGTATATGCAAAGTGACAGTAAGACTGCTGCCACGGTACCGCTACACATTATTTTTTTTATTATTATCAAGTGTTCAACACTAGCCTTGTACAGTATTTTCTAACCGTTTTCAACCCCAGTTCTATTTTTCTACGACCTGAAAACGTATCACCTATATCTAGATACTATGGAAGCCATCAATCTTAAAACTACAAGTTGGTTTAGAAAGAGTAAGAAAAAAAGAAGAAAAGTCTTGCTTAACCTCTCACTTAAAAGCTATGGCACCTGGTTGTGTAAATATCTCTCTCCCCTGACATATTGTGCACCCCACTTCTACTCACCCTCTTTCTTTTCTCTCTCTTTCCATACCTTTCTTTTCTTTCTCCCTACTCTCTCAATCTCTCCTTGTATGTATGTCTGCCCCCCCCCCCTTTCTCAATTTCGCTCTCTTCCCCTTCTTTCTCCCTCCTCACTCTCTCTCTCTCTCTATCTCTTCCTCACTCTCTACCACCTCAAAGTCTACCTACCATTCTGTGTGAGCAAGTGAGCGCCAGTCACTCTTTGACTGTGTTTCTCTTGGCGCTGTGCACTCAGCCTTTTCAGCCTCCTCAGCGTCTTGGTTCTTCACGGTCTAGTGCAGTGAACTGTCCAGACAGCCAGGCACATTTTTTCACAGAAGATGGAAACCTCAGACACTTCACACGGGGCAGGGTGAGACAGATAGTTTAGGGGGATTCCTAACATTTTTTATGATTTTTTTTTTAGACACGTGCATTGTTCACCAATTCTAAGCAGCTTAACAGGTAACTGTACTTAAAGCGAGGTGGTTCAGTGTTGAAATTCGGGTTCACGTTCGTTTGTTCTAAATTTAACTGCCCTTCTGTAATCATCAGATTTTTGTGTTGTGTTTTGTTGAAAGAGATAGATAGATACAGAGAGAGAGAGAGAGAGAGAGAGAGAGAGAGAGAGAGAGAGAAAGAGGGAGGTAGAGAGATTAGCTGGTGGTACTGTTGCTGCTTTAGTGATAGGGGACGTGTGAACGACACCAGGTGTTCTACTTACTATGTTACTTCGTTAGTCTAGAAACGAGGAGAAGCATCGGAAACAACAGGACTGGCGTTTTAGCTCACCAAGCCCAAGCCGGAAAATAATTATGCATGGTTAGAAGCCTGTAGAATCTATCGTGGCGTGATACAGTATGACTACTGTCTCAATCAGTTAAAACACACGTATTGTTTGTAAATATTATATTAAAGACTTTTAATCACTTATATCTCACAGTCAAAGTTAGGTTGTTTAACCCTTAAAGGAAAACCAAAATGCTCTCTTCCCAAACCCATTAAAGAGCATATTTACTTATGTTAGTCCTCAGCGAATACTGAGGTTTCTGAAGGACATTGGTCTGTATAATAAAATTTAACTGGGATCATCCTACACATGGATCTTTTAAAATGCTGTACATACACTTCATTTTTAATCAACCTTTTTGTGCAAAACATTTATGCTTTTACAACTCAGAGAGATACAGGAGTCACCGTTGCTACCAGTATATTGTATTAACTGTCTTAGGACATCACGGGCACAGTTTAGCCGTTATTGTGCTGACGTGCCGTTAAATAACTCACTCTCTTTTATTGTGGTAAGTTCGGTGAGGGTTTGGTAATTTAGCCTAGAAACAAGTACATGTATTTAAACGTAGTGGAATGAGACGATTTCATAGATTTTAGTACCAAAAATGAACAGGGCGCGTTGTTCGGTGATCTGTAGCTGCTAAATCATTGGAAGCCTAAGCTCAGTTCTTTAGGACGGATTCATAAAATAAATCAAGATTTAGGCCTTGCATCTTCTCTCTCTCTCTCTCTCTCTCTCTCTCTCTCTCTCTCTCTCTCTGATACCCTATTCTCTCTCTCTCTCTCTCTTTCTCTCTCTCTCTCTCTCCCTCTTCTCTCTCTCTCTCTCTCTCTCTCTCTCACTCTCTCTTACTCTCTTAATTAGCTATCGCAATCAATCTAAAACGTCTTACTTTCGTTTCTAAACTGAGGAGGCCTGCCCTTACTTTTAAAAGATTAAAATGTTTGGACAAATGCACCAATATCGCTGAAACCGAGACTTCCACAAAATAATAAAAAAATAAATAACAAGTAGGACAACCTAAATAAACACATTAATTTGTATGTAGAACCAAAATGTTAATTTAGCACATATAGGACAGTTTACATAATTAGTCTTGTGGGCTTGTAGGCCCAACAAATAATATTATTCTGTCCAAACTATAAATATAATAGCCTACTAATCTAAAATGAATAGATCACTATAACCCTTGTTATGCAGAAATAGGTTCGCTACAGTCAATTTGGTTGCTCTTTTAGGTAGCCCCGGGTAAAACCCAGAACAATCATTGATAACATAGTTCGGTCTGGGTTCTTTTTAACCCAAACTTACCCAAATAATCATTCCCGCATTTTGTTCGGCAGCTCTGATGAGCTCACCGCTCACTTGATTGAGTTTACGCCGAGGCTACCAAAACAAACCAAAAAGTATTATTTGGAAGCCTTGGTTTACGCCTTTACATTGGACTTGCTTCTCTCTGACTCTGTGCCACGGGAAGCCAGAACAATCCTGCCAAGCTTACACTCAAAGAAGTGTATTCGTGCCCGTTTTCTTTTTTTTTTTCATAATTGTTCACTTTGTTGTGAGCAGTTGAGTTTGTAGCTCTTCGGGATGTTTGTGATCATTTAGTATAATTGTTCTGTGCTCAGCGCGTGTTAATGAGATCGGGCTATTCTCTTTGTTAGCTGCATATGGCTTTGGCAGATTGTTTGCTTTGTTTATCGTGTGCCGTCAGAACGTTCCATGGAATCGTGGTTCTGGTTGTATGAATTCATTGAAACAAAACAAAACAAAAACAAACGAAAGACTAAAGCAAAAACATCCACAAACACAAAACACAACAGACAACAGGAAAAGTACGTGAGGGAAAAAAAGGTTGGGGGGGGGGGGGGGGGGGGAGGGTTGCACTAGATTCAGAGTTTGGAGAGTATCGTCTCTAAGCCAATAGAATGGCAGAATGGCATGTCTCACATTGTATAGTTTGGAAATAATTAAGTTAAGAAATAAAGGTGTATTCCTGTGTCAATATAGTTGTCCAAAATTTACTCGTGTGTGTTTTGTTGTTGTTTTTGTTGATGTTGTTGTTTTGAGTTCACTAAAACACGAATCTGCGCATTTTATTTTTAACTCCACTATAAACTAGAATCTGACAAACTACAACTTTTTTTATAGCGTGTCCCTTCAGATAGACCATCGTCTTCCTGCTAGCCGACTGACGATATACTGCATCTGTCACAATCATCGAACTCATTTGTGAAAAAAAATTGAAGAGAGAGAGAGAGAGAGAGAGAGAGAGAGAGAGAGAGAGAGAGAGAGAGAGAGAGAAGCCTCAGCGTCTATGGAGAAGAGAAAACCTAAAACTGGTCCTTGGTTTCCAGATTTTAGTGCCGTTGGTAGGAATCATGTTTTCGCCTTCAAATTGGAATGTTTTTCACAGCTTGGCTGCTACAAAAAACAACTATCCCCTGTTTGTGCCAGACAGGAAAAACAAAGGACAAAAAAAGAAACCTTAAAAATTAATACAAATCAGTTTGCTCTAGGGTCCTCGGCGGGTCTGTCTGCAGTGTAGGCATTCCTGCCTAATTTGCGCTTACTAAAAAAACCAATTTGACCTAAGGCGGCGAGAGAGAATTCAGGGAACGTGATTATTAGACGGCACGAAAATGACTAATTTGGCCACTGGCATTGCGAATTATTCCATTTGATAGGGTTGGGAGAGGAGTAGTTTAGAAGGTGTCTGTGTGAGGGGATGTATAGGAGCCATTGTGATAGTACAATGCAAAAGGGATCTGTATAAAAAAAGAGAAGAAGAGGCGACTAGAAGACAGAGGAGTTGTCTGGGCATTGATTTTCTGTAGGTTTCTGGTCTGTGGAGTATTGGTGTTTTATCCGGGTCATCGGCCTCTATAGAGAGCCCTAACTGTCTGGCTGTCCGTCTCTCTCTGTCTGAGGCACGCTCTGTCACTGTGGGTTTATCTTAGCCAACTTAGAGCTCGTGCCTAGTTCTCTTCATTGGTGGCTTTTTGTTCCAGCACGTTACTTGGGGCACGTCTTGGAGATTTTCCGAATTAAATGAAATACCGTTATCATCCGATTAAGCTCTGAGAAGGAGAGATTGATTGATTGATTGATGTATATTGGTTCTTTGGGCTTCTCACCCTAAACAAACATGACAAAAAATACAATTTTACATTGTCCAACAAAAAGATAACAAAATGGTAACATTACTTTCGATTAGCTCTCTCAGTCCTTTCACCCAATTTATGAAGCTTTTGAGAAACTTGAAAGAGAGAGAGAGAGAGAGAGAGAGAGAGAGAGAGAGAGAGAGAGAGAGAGAGAGAGAGAGAGAGAGACGGTGGGTTGTTTTTTTGTTAACGTGAGTACCGGGTATTTAATGTGTATACCAATAATAACGTATCCAAATAATTTTAGAGTCACAGAACTTAAATGCGTCTGCGTATAGAGGTATTGGTGAGGCCGACCCCAACTCGCGTATTTTTTGTCGTTTCCATAAAATAAATTCCACGCACCTCAGTTTATAAATACAAGTATAACGACACCGTTAAACCAGCAGGCGGTCCAAAAATAATATAGTGATATAGAGGAATTGGAATCTTGGTCGTTTGATTTGAAAGCGCGCGCTCTACCGCGAAGCTACCTTGTCCCGGCAAAACTGCCCTTGACATGGGTGTTACAGAACACTGGGGTGACTTGCAGGGAGGAGTTCCGACTAATGACTATCCTCGGCAAATGGTATTGCAACGTCTACTCGTTGCAGAAAGGCTGCCTCTTTCTCTCTCTCTCTCTCTCTCTCTCTCTCTCTCTCTCTCTCTCTCAGTGTCGCAATGCACAGTTTGTCGGCCCGGCATCACCATCTGTTATCCGTCGGCCGCAAGGCTTGGTCGGCCGACATCCTGTGTGCATCGAAAAATGAAAAGCCACTAAAAATAGATGGTTGCATATAGCTTATGACTGGCTGGGATGGATGAATGAGTCTGTATGTTCGCACACTTACACTGCAAGCTGTCGAAATTCCTTGGCTGTCTGTGTGAGATAAGATAATGTCAGTTTCGACAACGGAGTACGCAGACTAGAGCGCTCGCCGGGCGAAATTATGCTGGGCAAATAACAATGCCAAGCTTAGGAGATGAAAATTATTTTTTAGGCAGGCCAGAATGGAGAAAAAAAAATTGGAGAGAATGCAAAAATCTAGCACCTGGCTGAACCAGGTTTTTACAAGCACGAAAAAGCAGGCGTTCACAATTTGTAATTCACAGGTAGCAGCGAAGAATTTTTGCGTCCAAGCTAACCAAAACAACAACATGACATTGACCTTTACACCACGTGACCTCTCTCGGTTCATATACTGACGTATGGAAATTAATGAGTTAGAATTTGATTTATCCATGATTTAAATTTGTTTAATTTTTTGCCCATATACTTATAATTTGAATTTTTAATATCACTTTTGTTTTCCTTATCGATCACAATTACACCTTATTTATGTTCACATTTGAGCCGCCAATGTTCACATTTGAATTTTTTGGTGAGGACAATAATAAATATTTCAGCTTACTTTGTCACATTTGAAATTAATGCAGATTTCAATTATTTACGTTCATATTTGAACTGTAAAAACTATTATTACACAAAATACATGACAATAATGAGATATTTCAAATGTACGTGTAGCTGAAATCATCTGTTTTTAGCTTATGGTGGTTATTGTTTGATCTTTTCTTTCTTGCGTAACCTCCAACGTCAGCACTATTTAGGCTATAATTTTGTGAACGGACCATAGATTAACGTTCGAAGGTTTTACGTGCTGCCACACAGATACATCGCGTGGATACCAATTCTGAGGATTAAAGTTCATTATATTATTACTAAACAATAAAGAGGTAGTTTATACTAGATAACCTAAATTCACGTGAGAACTGTTTCAGTCTTTTACAGATCCGATAGGATGAAGAACTATGTTGGCAGTAATCTTAGTGATATAATACCACTGTCTGTTTGCCTTCCTTGTAAGTGACATTGTTCACAGAGTATTATTAGGAATCTGTGTCACTTGTGATTGGACTAAACGCACCAGGACCAGCAGGGCGGCAACCTTGCCCCTTTTGGAGACAGCATATAATTGGCTGGTGGACGTTGGGGGTACGGTAGTCAGGGATAAACCAGAGACTGTCTGTGGCTACAGTCTCTGGTTCAACCGCGCTGAGTGTTAAGTGGGTTAGTGGCGCAGTTCTCTGGGCTTTGACAGCGTGTGATTCGAGACGTTCCAGATAATAGGTCTCGTAGATTGTGAGCTTATATTGTATTACTAGTGATTAAAAAAAAAGGGGGGGGGGTGCTCGAAGAGTAGGGGTAGAAAGTACAACGGTACTCTAAGCGCTACAAGCGTACTCGGGCTAAGGGTAGTTTGTTCTATTTAAAAGTCTCCTAAGTCGAGTGTCTAAATTTAGAAAACTATTGTACTTACTGCCCTAGATTGTGAGCTAACAATTTTGCTGTTGTGAGAAAGTCAGTAATGCCTGAATTCTTTCTGTGGCATGACTGGTGTTCTCATCTCTTGTTATGGGCTCTATTGTTTTTCATGTAACTATGCGGCGCAAAGAAACCGTAAATATGGATCGCTTTCACTTATCCCAAGGGTGTTCTGATGTATGTGTGTTTTATGTTGTTGTTGTTTTGTTTTTAAGATTGCGTAATGGATTTATAAAGTTTATAAAGCCTCCAAGAAGATTTTCAGCAGATGGCCTTTCACAAAGCGAGAAGATGCAATTGCAAATAAAGTTAAATCGCAGCGACAGTGTGCATTACCTGGTTTTTGTCGTCTTTCCTGGTTGTTTTATCGTCCTAACCGTAGAGCTCGCCACGTCGGTCGATTCTCTAAGGGAAACAGTAGCTTCAGGTTCCGTTCCTGTTTTTCTTTTTTCTTTTATTCCTACTATTGACTTTAGTTGAGCAAACAGAATCAGTGAATAGTTTGGTGTGTTTTGTGCTTCCTATATGTATGAGTGTAAACTTTGATTTGGTAATCATTTCTGTGAACTTGCTCAATCATTCATGGGATCGAATTGGGGGGAGGTGGGAGATTGGTGCAGTGGTAGAGCGCTGGACTTTTTTTTTGGAATGTCACGGTTCGATCCCACGCGATCAAGCCAACTTCTTTGTAGTTTTTTTTTTTTTGTCTAATGGTTGGGCTTGTGTCATTATAATGTGACAGGCTGAGACTTAAGTCCTAGTATCACCACTTTGTCTCTTTGTGGCAGTATGTAAAATGGTCAGACGTTAGTGGTGGGATCTGTCTAGGTGAAAGCCTAACTGTCTGTGTTGGACTTTAAGATTAAGAAACTTATTGACCAACCAATATCTCTCCATTGTCTTGTTTGCATTGCATCATTGGGAAAATAGCGCACCAAAATATCCAAACACACCTGAATGTTGTAGCAAGGGTTCAGCTAAGGCATTGAAATGATTTTTTCCGGTTGCATCCATCAGTGCAGAAATCTCACATCTGGCCACACACATGAATGGCTTGACTGACTGGCTCCAAGGTGCAAAGTGCTGCCTGCTTACGCCACTTTGATGTTTACGTCTGCTCATCATGTGCCCTGGTTACATATGGCTATTGCACCCCCTCGCTGTAAATCGTGTCAACTAGCGATTCGTCTTCTTTTCTAGCATCGATGAAAACCTATTTTAGCACAACGGAACTGTTTACTTAGATCCCGGACTAAAAGGCGTATTCTAAATAGCAGAAACTACTAGCCCGTCTATTGCACCCCCTCGCTGTAAATCGTGTCAACTAGCGATTCGTCTTCTTTTCTAGCATCGATGAAAACCTATTTTAGCACAACGGAACTGTTTACTTAGAGATCCCGGACTACAAGGCTTATTCTAAATAGCAGAAACTACTAGCCAGGTACCTAGATTTAGTGCACCGCTGTACATACCACCCCAAGTGTAGTCTTTCACAATGAAGTAACTATTTAGAATACGCGGAACACCTTTTAATTTGTTTCCCTCTTTTTAGGCATAGCCTCTAGTGATGTAGAATACGAAATTGAAATTAAGTTGGTATGATTCGATTTCCTCTACTCCGTAATGATTTGGCAGTGAAGTTGGAAATGCGTTCAAAATTCGATTAGGAAATACGTTTAGAGTAAGATAGTAAAACGCCTTGTTTGGGACATAATGCGTTCCAGCCTGATAACAGTTTTGCCTCAAACTTTAAAAATTTATCAGTGCATTTTGCCCTTATTATTGTTGTGTCGTAATATAAATTCATACAACAAATGAAAAATGTATATATTAGAAAAGAAGGAGTCGACGCTTCAATTAGGTATTGATCTTTTTTTTGTGAACCATAAAAACAGTTTCTCTGCTTCAAGTGCTATACAAACATAAGACGTGTTAGGTAGAAAAAACGTTGACAAGTTGATGAAAAAGCTCATAAAGTAACACTGTGCGTGTCGAGAAAATATACTCTCGCTGGCAACATTTTGCTCTTCGAAAAAAGAAACAAAAAAAAATGGGAAGCGGAGAAAAGAATATAGGAGATGTGGCATTTAAAGAGCGCTCGCAAGATTATTTAATTGTTTAGTTTTACTAATGAAACAGCGACATTTTCTTTTTTTATGTTCATTCGACCATGTATTTTTAGGAATTAGTGAATCTTATTTGAAACTATTGACTGAGGTATAGCCTGACTATTTCATAAGATTATTACAATGCATCACAAGTGAGAGATATTGCAGAGCATGCCCAGGCATGGTTTCTTTTTTTTTTCTTATTCCGAGGAGCAGATGGTTCATATTTGTGACAGGTAACCACAGGTGTTTGTCTTTCCAGACCGTTAACTTTTCTCCCAGACATGGCCGAAAACTGGCGACTGTGTTTTCCCTGTTGTGTTCTTTGGTCAGGATAGGTTAAGCTTTCTCTTAGTTTAACGTCTACCAGGGTATAAGTGAAATAGGTCTTGCGGTCCACAATCCCTTATGGCTGAGATCTTCTGATCGCTCATTGGCTCTATAAGTTTAGAGTAAAGTTCTGATTGGCCACCGGTGCATATTCTCTTTTTCTTAGTTCAACGTCTACCATACAGGGTATAAGTAAAAAAAAAGTCTTGCGAGCTACAATCCTTTATAATATGGCTGAGATCTTAGTAAAATCTAATCGCTCATTGGCTCTCTAAGTCTAGGGTAAAGTTCTGATTGGCCGCCGGTGCATATTCTCTTTCTCTTAGTTTAATGTCTACCATACAGGGTATAAGTAAAAAAAAAAAACGACTTGCGAGCTACAATCCTTTATACGGCTGAGATCTTAGGAAAATCTGATTGCTCATTGGCTCTCTAAGTCTAGAGTTAAAGTTCTGATTGGCCGCCGGTGCATATTACCGCATTTAACGTCTTCGTTTCGCTATGGGCGCCACTCCAAAGATCCCAGTATACGAATTTACGCAGTGTCTATTAATAGAACTCTGTGCGAATATGTTATAACAGCTCCTGTGAGGTTTTCCAGTCCGTGGTTGAAATGTCTGTATAACCCTCACCACCTGGTAGGGGAGACGGTGACATTTTCCTCCAGCCGCAGCGCGCCACCTTTTGTTTACAGTGTCACACACACTGGGATGGAGCAGAGTCTGCCGTTCTTCCTGAACATGTCGGCTCCAGATGCTTTCACTTCGGTCGGTGCCGTGGACGATTCCAGGATTATACAGTCGCATAACTATAGTAGGGGGAGATATTTGCGAAATCTCAATACATGTACATTCTGTAATATTAGGTTTCTGTTGCCAACTTTGTGATACTGTTATTGAACACTTTTTTCTAGTTTGTTTTGCCTTTGGGTACCCACTTTGTAGACCGCTTAACCTTTGATAAGATGGTGTCAATTTAATATGACTGGTAGATACATCAGTCCTGGTAACCCCGCTCTGACTCTATGTGGCAGCACGTTAGGGTGTTAGGTGTTAGTTAAGAGACCCGCTCACGAGATATTTGGTTTTGAACGATTGAGATGAAAACAAAGACACGCAAACCTAATAATTTATCTACGGATATAGGTGCATGTCACAATCAGCATCACTTGTCAAGAGCATGTGGTTTATGCTGCGGTATAATACGTTTCTGTTGGCATTACATTTATTATATTTGTTAGAGAGCAGCCGGCCCCTGCTGCGCGTGAAATGTGAGCAGAGATTGAGCGACTCGATCTTTGGTGTAGGCGATTCCAGTCCATATATCAATTGTTGCAGCACGGTGATTCGTCAGGGGCCCAAACTCTGCGGCAAGTTGGTAAATTAATACTCTATAAGAGAAAAATGGTGTGGCATAACGTGAAGCAGTTCACTCCACTCCTGCATACTACTGCACTTTTACAGTGCAGTCTCTCTCTCTCTCTCTCTCTCTCTCTCTCTCTCTCTCTCTCTCTCTCTCTCCTTCTCTCTCTCTCTCTCTCTCTCTCTCTCTCTCTCTCTCCTCCTCTCTCATCTCTTCCTCTCCTCTCTCTCTGTCACTTTCTATCTCTTCCCCTCTCCCTCTTCCTCCCTCCCCATCCATCTTTTTCTCTTTCTCTGGCTACCCCTCCCTATTCTTCTGTCAATTTATCCACCTCTTTTTGCATTTCTATGGCAGACATAGGAGACATAGGGAGAGAAACAGGACGAGAGGTAGACAGACAGACACACGGACATAGAGAGAAAGGGAGAGAGCGCGCGCATGGAAGGGATAGAAGGGGAGGAAACAGCTCCTAAGGTGTAGAATGAACATGAGGCGACATAGATCTACATCTTAGACAGGATGGCCGGAAAGTTGCCAACCCCTGAAAATAGCATGTAAAAAGCAGATACCTCTCAACCTCAACCACACCGGGACTGGTATAGTAGGTGTCAGTAAAGTAAAACTGGTCACGTCCTGGGCATCTCGGTTTAGGATCTCGTTGATGAATAGAGATCTTCCTTGAGACCAAGGAGACGTAAAACTAAGAGAAAGGTTTGCTTCCTCCGACTACAGATGGTTCAGTTGCAGAACCCTGAACTAAGAACTCACCTTGTCTACATGAATGTAGTAGAAGTGATCAGGACTGTAAATGACGCGTAGCAGTCTGGCCACTTGGCGGATCGCACGCCCGTTAACTGTTAACACAAACACTATCTTCACTCGGGGTTCGGTTCCATTCAGAGTGCGATGCTTTAGGGGAGCTTCTTCACGCGTCACCTCTGTACAAAAAATTGTAATAATTATAATAACGATTATAACAATAATAATAATAATAATAATAATAATAATAATAATAATAATAATAATAAATAATAATAATAATAATAATAAT
>RQTK01000763.1:84086-138644 GCA_003991915.1 Elysia chlorotica | reverse complement strand
TGTCTGTCTCTCTGTCTCTCCCTCTCTCTCTCTCTCTCTCTCTCTCTCTCTCTCTCTCTCTCTCTCTCTCTCTCTCTGTTATCACCGGTGTGAATGCCCCCTACCGCCGCTCGGATCCTGTCTCTCCTGCTATGTGCCTTGCTGGAATCGAGATGCCATAAGTGAAGAGTACATGATAACCAGGCGTTTCGGTCTCTCCTTTGATACTGAACAGATATCAGTTTCGTTGACACGCGTTCACCTTTGTACGGACCACTCACTCTAGGCCCTGTTGACTGTCTTGTCTCAACTCTATGGGACATCTCGTGATGATGTTTTTATAGTTAGTGCCAAGAGATCTTGACCCAACGTGCTAAGGCATTTCTGATTCGACTGTACTTCACTTATTTAGTTATGCTAAATTATTTTAAACATTCAGCTGGAGAAGACCAATGCATGATTAGCTCTGATCATTCGAATTGTGCTCACTTAACAGGCCAATGAGACTTTCGAGTTTTTGTTTTACCGATGTGTTTCTATTGCTGGACGGCTTCTGGGTTTCTTTTAGCTTGTTACAAAGTAATATACTGTAGTATAGTCGTGCAGATGTTCAGTGGACAAGCCACGATGAGTGATAGTGCCATATCTGTGACACAAAAAAATTAATTTCAATAGAAATATTTAAACCCTCCGCGCCGGTTGTTAATTTTTTGTGTCTTATTTTGTTTGTTTGTGGGTGATTGTCTTGTTGTTGTTTTTTTTTTGTTGTGGTATTTTTTTGTTATAAAATCTATAATGATAAAACACAACTGCTTACCGCAATAGACCAAGCGGTGAATGTGATATGAGAGTGTGTTATAATGCCGTATTATGCTACTTAGACAATGCCATGCTCATAGCTATTCTACATCAATAACCAACGTTTATGGTGATCCTGCTTATTTGTGAAACTTGAGAATACGTGCACGCCTATTGTTTACTGTGCCAGTTTAGTAGTTGATTATCCTTTCAAAGGCTAACATACATACATATATAAATATCACCAATTGAATAAGTGGATGAGAATGCGAATAGTTTAGTAAATTTTTTATTGCGCTTGGTTTTAGTATCATGACTTTAGTGGGCCAACCAATCAACATACATAATAGATGTAAATTGTTAGCAACACCGGTTAAGATTAGTTAATTGTCATTGGAAAGACTTGTATAAAACAAGCGACGGGTGTTAAATTATCGTCATTTGAATAAATCATTGAATGAATAAAAATGTAGGATCCTGCTTGATTGTAAGTGTGTCACGTAGTTCATTGACTGAAGTAAGCCATTGTAACTGCAGGTCCCCTATCATATCGATACCTGTGAGAGTGAATAAATAATGCCCCGTTGGCAATTGGAACCAATTTGCGTGGCACTAGAGCTAAATAGCTTGACCATTATAGTCTGCTTCAGGTCAACGCCTCTAATGGACATCGACCGATGTCTCCATTGTTCTGACGGTACCACTGTGGTCAGGTAACCCCCGAGCCCAGGACCGTTGTATGTAGGTTACGTGGCGCCGAGATCACGTCCATGTCCAGTTGACAAGAAACTGCCACTTAACGGTTAAACATCGCCATTAGCTTCTAGCTACACTGACTTTCCCGGTTCATTTATCATTAGCTTCTAGCCATACTGACTTTCCCCGTTCATTTGGGAGTGAAACATTGTATTTCATTAGAATAATAATGCCAAGAAGAATAGGCGGTGATGCTTATAGAGATAACTACATTATTATATGCTTACAAGTTAACAACATAATAAAGAGAGCAAAAAGTTTGGGAGGCCTCCCCTTTCACAACCTTTTATTGCGACTTCTACTTCGGTATACATGGAGCACCGCGCATTAGTCGATTGGTCACCGCCGGACTCACCTCGGTGTCCTGTTGGCAAAAAACAACAGCCAGTTACAACCAAGTGAGCACACAGGACACGGCCTATGGCAGCCAGTCACAGAAAGCGGTCAACTGCTAAACGAGGTTTATTAGTCTAATGTGATTTTGCTGTGGTAGTGGTAGATGACAGGTGTAACTGGGACTGTCCCTGAACAAGTTTTGTGTGTGTTGGGATTTTTGGTTGGTTTAATTTAGTTTAAAAAGAACGAATACGAAACAATAGTTGTTTTGTCATGAATTTTAGATGAACATTTTAGACATGGGCAATGCGATGTCTAGTTTTCTAGTGGACTAAAATCGAGAACAATTCTTTTCTGTTTCATTTTTCTATTTTTTCGAACGGGGATTAAAGTCAATGGTCTGTGGTTAGATAGACGTTTATCCAAACATTTATTTTTATCTCTTGCAAAATCTGATTCGAGTACCAGGTTATATGCAGGCCTGACGCAGCTACAGTTAGTTAATTCTCCGCTCGAACTATCTGATGCTTTGTTTAAAGGAGTTAGTTGGTGTAGGATATTGTTAAGTTTCTGTTTTCTCCGCTTGGGCTCCTAAACGAGTGTGTTTTGTGATGACAGCAGGGACTTCAGTAACAGCTGAGACCTCGTGAACCATAAAAGGCGACAGAACATCGTGACATTCGACACTTGGAACAACTTGTCCTCAGTGGGAGAAATATGTGAAGCTGTGTTTACTTGTGGATGCTACATATCCTGCCGACTCACTTTTCTTTACTCACTGAAGACGGCATTATCGTGAAAATGCATTAGTTTAGTGATCAAACTAAGAGTTCTTTCTTAGCAAGTTCTCCAGAATGTAGTTTCAATTTCCCCTCTCCCAGTATGTAGAAGATAGATTGCAGTGTGGCTTGTTCATACTAGACACATGTACTAGGCTACCGTTGTGCTGTTGTGCTCTTAATTTCATCTCGGATACTTTTCTATATTAGTTTGTAAAAGAGAAAAACTGAGCGCTAGTAGTCCAGGGCTATTGGTTACCTCGCTTGTTATCTGGCCATGCATCCCCTGGGTCTGTGCTTCTACCTGTTGACCATTGGTCAGTGTTCGCCTAGCCGGGACATGGACTGTCCCAGCTGGAAAGGGATCGCGGTGAGTCTGTCTATATCTCTCTCGTTCTCTCTCTCTCTTTCTCTCTCTCTCTCTCTCTCTCTCTCTCTCTCTCTCTCTCACTCTTTCTCTCTGTATGTCTGTCTCTTTTCTCCTTCTGTCTCATTGTCCCTCTAACTTTTCTCTCTGTCTCTTTCTCCTTCTTTTCTCTCTGTCAATTCTCTGTCTCTCTCTTTTCTATCCATATAGAATAGATCTCTCTCTCTCTCTCTCTCTCTCTCTCTCTCTCTCTCTCTCTCTGTGACATTCTCATGCATGTCATTCTGCCTGCTGTATTTCAAGTAATAGATGGCTTAGAAGAAATGAAAAACAAAACCAAACAACAATAAAATATTGCATGAAAAATATGCACAGCGTTTTGTTACAGCATAATGTATTCAAAGATTATAATTGCACGAGTTAATTAAATACATCATTGTTTCTAAACACCATGCTTGGTTTACATGCGACATCTTTTTATATTTTTCATATTTAAATAAACAATTATTGGTCACCAATCATTTGTTACTTACCACCCTTCACATCATTTCGTTTATGTTGAAATACATCATTGTTATTTACAACCTTTAACCGTGCACAATTTTAGTGCTATATCCATTCATGTTGAAATATTCTTGTTACCGCCACCATCTGTTCGTGATCGCTAAATGGCTAATGCATCATAAGCATAAATGAATTAGAAAAAAAAAGTCGGATTCAACATGACTTCAGCAGGACGTGAAGAAATAGAAGCACATTTAGTTTAATTTGAAATGCAAATGTTTGGGGAGCAAGCAAGCTAGCTCAAGTAGTAGGGCGTTGGGCTTCTATCATGGAGGCCTGTGGTTCGATCCCACTATCGAAAATTATTTGCGGGGATTTCATCCCCTACTGTCTTTATCAGTGTCAGAATTATGTCATCCCGCTATGTCTCTCGTGTGGCAGCACGTAAAGTTGTCGGACGTGCCTTGGTGTTGACGTTGTTGAATTGACGAAACCAACCGACCATCAAATAAATAAAAGAGTTTTCCTAGGAACGTCACGCCTCCGTGAAAGTTATTGTGGTATACCTGGTATTTGTTTCAGCGATTGTTTTTTAAAATGTTGTTGTCTCATTTCTTGGAACGAATAATAATGTTCAAATAAAGACACATATATTTTAAGTCCGTTCAGTATTAATTTATGCGTAGGCTTCCAGTTTAACATTAGCATAACATAATTGTCCTTGCTTTAAATTATGGTCTGTTCTTTCCCACTGTCTCCCCCCCCCTTTTTTTATTTTTCTTTGCAATATCAGCTCACTGTGCATGTGACACTTAAAATACAGTCCCGGTGTGGTTGAGGTTGAGAGGTATCTGCTTTTTACATGCTATTTTCAGGGGTTGGCAACTTTATTGAAGCTGTAGAGTGTGCTCATAGCTCTACTCTGCGAATAACCTGAGGCAAAGCATTCAGATTTCTATAGAATAAGGAGAAAACTTCATTCTCCTGGTTCTTTTTCTTCTTCGTCTTTTTCTTCTTCTTCTTCTTCTTCATTATTAGTGGTATTATTTTCTTCTTTTTCTTTTCTTCATCCTCTTCCTCTTCTTCCTACTCATCCTTTCCTCCTCTCTCTCTCCCTTTCTCCTTTTTATTTTTAATTATAAATAGCATGTCATTATTCTTGTCTGTTCTTGAGTCCTGCGGGTTTCTATACAATGTCCAACGTCTACCAAGCACCAAACGTGTTCAGTATCTGTGCTCAAGCGTTTTAAATTAAAAATAAATAAATAAATAAAAATGCAACAATAACAAAAACATGTGCTGCTCATGCTCTTGAAACTTGCGGACTGCGCCAAACATTTTTAAGTAGGAGCTCGTTTAGACAGCAGCATCTAAGAACACTGACACTATAGTCGTCTTAACAAACAATCAAACCAGCAGTTTGTTGCCTTGCCTCTTTTTAATTGTAAGCTATTCACCGCTTTAATTTTACGATTTTGCGCGATGTGTAAGTGAATTTACAAGCGTGTTTGTTGTTGTTTTTTATTGCATGGGGTGGGCTGAGATAAAGGCACGGTTGTTTTAAAGTTTCAACGGCATCCATTAGTTAGGAATGAAACGGGAGAGAGAGAGAGAGAGAGAGAGAGAGAGAGAGAGAGAGAGAGAGAGAGAGAGAGAGAGAGAGAGAGAGAGAGAGAGGGTGACACATTTTCAGATGTAAGTCTAAACTTTTTCGCATTATAGTCTTGTTGCTGAGATTTGACGCTAAGAAATCAAGAAAACTATCCCGGAACACTGTTTACAAATGCGGTGCTCTAAAAACCTTATTTCTTGTTCTCATGCAGAAAGAAAGCTTATTCTTCTCGTCTCTCGTCAGGACTCTAGCTCTACATGTATTTCTTTACCGTCAACATTGTTTGCTGTTTTGTCATCACTTGTAACGTCTTTTAAGACATGTTAGTGAGCGTTGTATAGATCAAGTTATATGCGGAAATATGGTATCTGTGTATGGGTAAGGTGAAAGAAGGTAAAGGAGAGAAATTTTTGTAAAGTTTTATTTGGTAAAAGGGAACACGTTGATAGATCAGAAGCTGTTTTTGTTCAATGTTCTATATTTTGGTATTTGAGAGAGGAGAGAGAGAGAGAGAGAGAGAGAGAGAGAGAGACAGAGAGAGAAAAGATAGGGGGGTAGGAAGGAATATAAAGAATGAAAGAGTGGGATGGAAGAAAGGAGAGGGGGGCAGAGAATGAAGGAACTAAGAATGGAAGAGTGAATGAGAGGGGCACAAACACACACCCACACCCACACGCACTGATAGGGACCTCTAGATTGTGTGAAACGATTCCAGTAATTATGGTCTGACAGAGTTGAAGGCTGTGTTTTTACTCTCGACTCGACTGCCGCCACAGATTGAGTGCTCTGTTGTATGCGATTAAAACTAAAATTGCCGTTTGTGAAAATTTCATGAGATATAGGTTTAGCGGTGTGCTCATAAATCACGACTGTGTTGACTACTGCCTTGTCCCTTTACAATTCACACTATGAGAAAATTACACCTACATGTACTAGGCTAGCCCGGAGTCCACCACCTTGATAAAATGATCCAACCCATGACTTGTTAGTTGAACGCTCTACCCTCAGCTAATCAGCGCCCCGACACTGTTTTCGGCGCTCTTGACATCATGGGTAATGAGTGCAACGGTGCTATCAATTGAAGACCTAGGACGAATGGAGTTTTTAATTCGAAAGACTACCCACACTTGGCAGTCTGAAGTTGCTTTTCTCCGAGCCTAGAGTTAGTTCTAAACCCAAAGTTTCTCCAAAATTTTCAAGAGAAAATCCGGCTAGTTTGAAGACCCCTGAATAGAAAATTCATGCAAATGTTCATTGTTTTTGTTGTTCGGTGCTTTCTCTTTCGTATCCCCTGTCCGATCTGACAACCACCATTGTAATTTGCCTCGGCGTTGCCCAGGAGATTGGCTGTTAAAAGTTTTTGTTTCTTGTATTAATTTCGAAAGCCGTGCAAAATTCTAGAGCATTCTGACCTGCACTATTAGAGGAACTTCATTATGGAAATAATTGGCCCATCGCGTGATAGCGACGTTTTTTGTGACAAAATTATGTTAATAATGTCATTATGTCCTCAGTTTTATCATGCTTCTTTTTGAGAATTCTAACTTTTTATATTTGAAGTAGAGAGCAAATTAATAAAAGCCGATAATTTAATATTTTCTCGGAGATTGGTGGCACCCATATCCGTGCGCTTTCCTTACCAAAACATTCAAGCTTAATAATAAGATAAATAAATGCTGCACATCATAAATTCTATATCTTGCTAAAACGTTTTTAGACATATGATTGATACTGATGGTGTATTGATCTTTCTAGATCTATATTATTTGTTACCATCCCGAAGAAAAACCCTGTCCCCATTTTCGAGCCAATATAACGTAATTTCAAAAGTCATCAAAACAACACGGTCTTCAAATGTTTTAATGCTGCTTGCTTAAAGTTGTTGTTTTTAGGCCTGTTCTTGACAGCGATCTCAGTTGTTTTCAATGTTTCCTTCAACGTATGGGAGACACACAAATGAACTCCTTGAATGAAAAGACGGCACAAGCTGGTCGCCTCCTTTTGTAAAACTTAAGAACATTAATCTTTGTTCAGATATATAAATACATCTCCAAAGTTTCCCAAGGAACCCCATAATACCAAGACGGGAGCACTAGCAGAGATACAAAACGTGAACCTCATGTTGTCCGTCCAGAGTTCCCTGAATCATGTAAAAGCTGAACTGACTCATGCATGGTTTTTGGTTTATATTGACGTTAATACCCCCCCCTTTCCCCGGAGCAAACAATACAATCACATCACTGCTTTCACTAATGCAACCATGTAATTGTTTATTCCTATCCTCAGCACACGATACCACTCAAACTCCGTAGCGTGGACAGCAACCAGCAGGGGCATATACCACAACCACCAGTAGCAGCAGCAGCAGCAGCAGCAGACGACAACCCAGCCCTCATCCACGTTCAGCCGGACGAGGAAGCTGCGGGAATTCCCAAACCGGACCAAGTCAAGGATGAGCCTCAGCAGATCAAGTTCAGCCCGACATGTGACGTCACGGCCAAGGACGTGGCCTCGGCCATCCGGCGGGCGAAGACCACGGAGTGCAAGCAGGAGATCGCAGACGTGTTCTGTGAGCAGCAGGCGGGCCGGCTGTACGATCTTCACCTGCCAAACTTCTGCCCGAATAAAGGTAGCTAGAGCCTGCTATTGAGTATTACTCTGTCTTTGTTTATCTCAGCTTTACGTCTCCTCTATCTCATTTATCTCTTTCTCTTTCTATCTCATTCTCTTCTCTCATTGATAAATAGAGGCAGAGCAGATATCAGGATGTCCGTCACCGACCCAAAAAGTAGCGAACAAGGCGTCCTGATCTGGACTCGAGACTACAGACTTCTTGATAAAAAATGTGTATGCTCGTCCCACTGATCTACATCACTGCTAGTTTAATATAATAATTCTTAAAAGTCCTGAGACAACCAACCATATATTCCTTCACTGTCCTGTGACAAAACTTGATGGAGAATATGATACAGTTCAGGCTGCCGATGACAGGCTAACATGTTGTATTGGCAGGTTAAATGTAGAGGTGTAGACTGAGATACTACTATTGCAATAAAAATACTGAATCCCGGTGTTGCTTTTTTACTACAATTTACGTAGTCTTGAGGTTGAACATTTGTGTTTGAATCCATCTCAAGCAAGTTCTCAGTGTAATCATAGTGTTTTTCTACAATTTACCAAGTCTGAAAGCAATAGGTTAGATTCCATCCCAAGCAATTTCTTATTTTACTTTATCAACCTAACCCTTCACCCACAGGAGGCACTATCCAGGGCCACTACTACGGCTGTTACCGTGACAACAGCGCACACAGGGACTTGGATGGGGGCATGGAGGAGCTGGCAAACAACTCGCCTCAGGAGTGTATAGACCACTGTTTCCGATCAGGTGAGTGACTTGGGAGACCAATGCTCTACCACCTTCGCCAATTTGCCCCCCATAAGCACATGTTGGCTTATCATTCGACCCAGTCATTATCGAACCATTGTTCCTACATAACTCACATGTGTTTGCTTTTTTGTTACAGAGAGTTTACAAGCAATATTTTTTCAATATTTGTAACTATGTCTTAACTACGTCTTTTATGGGTGGTTTTTTGTTTGTTTTTGTTTTTTTTTAAATTAAACTTTCATGCAATCTGAAGCCCTTCTGTTATTCAATATTGTCTAATTGCTGTGACTCCGTGATGTATTATAAAAAATATTTTGCATCAAAAACATTTGGTTGGAAACCTACTTTGCACCCATTCGCCTTGCCAAGGCTAAGACAAGTTGCTAGACCACTTTGCCATCTGCTTCCACATAAAAGAGAAACTGTCAGAGGGCTTTACACTCTGACTTGCATTGACTGAGTCATTTATTTATTTTATTTCTTTGTGGTCAGAAAATACAAGTCCAAGTTTTTTACAGAACATACTGGCTAAAATATTAACCTATGTTCCATGTGTTTGTGCAGACGTGAAATATTTTTCCCTTACTTAAAAATTGTGCTTCTAAAAATTATCAGTCTTTGAATGCATGTTCCCTCTTTCTCCATTTGAAACTCATAATAAAGTATGTCTTTCATAATTAGCACTACAAAACAATCTTTGTTCCATGTGTTTGTGCAGGCATGAAGTATTTTTCCCTTCATTAAAAATTGTGCTTTTAAATAATTATCAGTCTTGAAATGCATGTTGCTTTCTTCCTCATATGAGACTCATCATAACATATCTCTTATCGCACACCAATTCTTTCATACTTAACACTACAAAACAACCTTTGTTCCATATGTGTGTGCAGGCATGAAGTACGCGGGCCTGCAGTTCACCAAGGAGTGTTGGTGTGGGAACCAGTACGGCCAGCACGGACCACGCCTGGAGGAGGCGCACTGTCACAGTGTCTGTCCGGGGAACGGGTCCCAGGCCTGCGGTGCCTACCTCAGCAACCGGATATTTGGCACCGGCGTTCACGGTACGGTGGATGCCACAAGTCATACATTAATGCATCTCGTGCTCACATTAAGTTTTTCTTTAGTTGGATCTTTTTCGACAGCATTTACTTTCAGCTATGGGGTTGACTTAGGGAAAGCAAAATATTTTAATTGAACTTTATTATTATTATGATCATTATTATAATTATTTCAATTTTGTATACAGAGGTGACACGTGAAGAAGCTCCCCTGAAACATCGCACTCTGAATGGAACCGAACCCCGAGTCAAGATAGTGTTTGTGTTAACAGTTAACGGGCGTGCGATCCGCCAAGTGGCCAGACTGCTACGTGTCATTTACAGTCCTGATCACTTCTACTACATCCATGTAGACAAGGTGAGTTCTTAGTTCAGAGTGCTGCAACTGCATCGTCTGTGGTCGGAGGAAGAAAACCTTTCTCGTAGTTTTACATCTCCTGGATCTCAAGGAAGATCTCTATTCAGCAACGAGATCCTGAAGCGTGATGCCCAGGTTGTGGCTAGTTGTACTTTACTTGACACCTACTGTACCAGTAGCGAGCAAGGTGACTTGAGTGGGATTTGAACTCTGAACCTCCAGTGTCAGAGGCAGACACTCTAACCCCAGTGCTGCCTGGCTCTCATACCTTGACAAGCTCATTGTATTAATTAACAATACAAACTGTGGATGACTTTGCGTTCGTTTAAGAAAAACTCAATGATAAGGGCGTTCTTATTTTTTGTGAAGATTTTGTTATGATGAACATTTGGATGTTTAATTACTGGAGCAAATGAGTTCAAAGAACAGTATTAAATCATATGATGGAGGAAGAGAAAAAGGTTTGTAACACAGTCTGAGTGTGTCTTGGGGTATGCATATGACTTGATGTTAATACATATTGAAATTCTTCCTCTTTATAGGGTTCTTTCTCCCATAGCACATACTGCTTTGTGCACACATTCTGGTTATTTGAAGAAAAGAGTGAGAAATTTTATTCTGAAATATGGATTCCTCGCTTATTGCTATTTTTGTTTATTAAGTTTTTATTTCAATTATCTGGTTAACCTTTCTTTGGTTGGTGTTTTTTTTTTTTGGTTATTTTTTTTAATTTCTAAATATTAATTTTTTTTATGTTGCATTGAAACATCTCAAAGTACATAGCTTTGCTTTTTTGTTTTTGGAATGATGTGAAATATTCAATTAACATGAATATTTTTTAAATAATCAGCCTTTCTCTAAATATATGATGATGGAATTGTTATTAAAAAAAAAATTTGAGGTTTTAATTACACTTGACAATCTGTCTTCCAGTACCAATTTTTAAATTATTTCCTGTTAATTCAATGTTTTATTCGTCATCAAGGAAGTCAAGTTCTATAAAAAAAAAATAGAACTTTAAAAATCATATGGAGAAAATTTTTCTATTATACATGTATATGTACATTTTTCTGTGCCATCTTTAATTTGAAATTTGGGATGCTTGAAATTGTTCACATTGTACTAAATCCAATATATTAATTTATAATTGAATGTCCTTTTTTCTACTTTTAAGTGTTTTCAGAAAGATTTTAAAAAACTCTTATGGAGTTCACATAGTAGGGAGAGTGCGGATTGCTACCAGTCCATGCCATTTTATATTTTCTTGTCTTTCTGTCTTTTTTGGTACCTCTTGGTTTCTTGCCATAATTGCTTTTTTTATTTTTCATCTTTGGTTTAGCCAACCTATAGTTTGTTACCTTTGACAATGAAAGTTAAACAACATAATTATATATCTTGCTCTTTGTTTTAATAGACAACAGTTCAAATATTTTATTAACTGTCAGTTTTCTTTGTGGTCAGAAAATACAAGTCCAAATTTTTTACAGAACATACTGGCTAAAATATTAACCTTTGTTCCATGTGTTTGTGCAGACGTGAAATATTTTTCCCTTACTTAAAAATTGTGCTTCTAAAAAATTATCAGTCTTGAAATGCATGTTGCTTTCTTCCTCATATGAGACTCATCATAACGTATCTCTCATCACACACCAATGCTTTCATACTTAACACTACAAAACAACCTTTGTTCCATGTGTGTGTGCAGGCATGAAGTACGCAGGCCTGCAGTTCACTAAGGAGTGTTGGTGTGGGAACCAGTACGGCCAGCACGGACCGCGCCTGGAGGAGGCGCACTGTCACAGCGTCTGTCCAGGGAACGGGTCCCAGGCCTGCGGCGCCTACCTCAGCAACCGGATATTTGGCACCGGCGTTCACGGTACGGTGGATATGGCACAAGTCATACATTGATGCATCTTTTGCTCACATTAAGTTTTTCTTTAGTTGGATCTTTTTCGGCAGCATTAACTTTTATAAATTTTTATTACCATTGAATACTTTCAGCTTTGAGCTTGATTTAGAGAAAGCAAAATATTTTGATTGAACTTTATTAGTAGTAGTAGTAGTAGTAGTAGTAGTAGTAGTAGTAGTAGTAGTAGTAGTAGTAGTAGTAGTATTATAATCATCATTATAATTATTTAAATTTTTTTGTACAGAGGTGACGCGTGAAGAAGCTCCCCTAAAGCATCGCACTCTGAATGGAACCGAACCCCGAGTGAAGATAGTGTTTGTGTTAACAGTTAACGGGCGAGCGATCCGCCAAGTGGCCAGACTGCTACGCGTCATTTACAGTCCTGATCACTTCTACTACATTCATGTAGACAAGGTGAGTTCTTAGTTCAGGGTTCTGCAACTGAACCATCTGTAGTCGGAGGAAGCAAACCTTTCTCTTAGTTTTACGTCTCCTTGGTCTCAAGGAAGATCTCTATTCAGCAACGAGATCCTAAAGCGAGATACCCAAGACGCGGCTAGTTTTACTTTACCGACACCTACTGTACCAGTATCGAGCAAGGTGACTTGAGTGGGATTTGAACTCTAAACCTCATGTGTCAGAGGCAGACACTTTAATCCAAGTGCTGCCTGACTCTCATACCTTGACTGGCTCCTTGTATTCATTAATAAAACAAACTGTGGATGACTTTGCGTTCAATTTAAAAAATTTCAATGATATGGGCTTTCTAATTTTTTGTGAAGATTTTGTTATGATGAACATTAGGATGTTTAATTGTTGGAGCAAATGAGTTCAAAGAACAATATTAAATCATATGATGATAGAGGAAGAGAAAAAGGTTTGTCACAGTATGAGCGTATCTTGGAGTGTCCATATAACTTGATGCTAATACATATTGAAATTCTTTTTCTTCTTAGGGTTCTTTCTTCCATAGCACATACTGCTTTGTGCACACATTCTGATTATTTGAACAAAAGAGTGAGAAATTTTATTCTGAAATATTGATTCCTCGCTTATTGATAATTTTGTTTATTAAGTTTTTATTTCAATTATCCGGTTAACATTTCTTTGGTTGGTGTTTTTTTGGTTATTTTTTTAATTTCTAAATATTAAATTTTTTATGTTGCATTGAAACATGTCAAAGTACATTGCTTTGCTTTTTTGTTCTTGGAATGATGTGAAATACTCAATTACAAGAATATTTCTTAAAATCAGCTTTTCTCTAAATATATGCTGATGAAATTGTTATTAAAAAAAATTTTAAGGTTTTGATTACATTTGGCAAGCTGTCTTCCAGTACCAATTTTTAATTTATTTCCTAATAATGCAATGTTTGATCGGCATCAAGGAAGTCAAGTTATATAAAAATAAGAGAACTTTAAAAATCATATGGAGAAAATATAAAAAAAATGTCTGTCATCTTCGATTTGAAATTTTGGATGCCTAAAATTGTTCACATTGTACTAAATCCAATATTTGATAATTGAATGTCCTTTTGTCTACTTTCAAGTGTTTGCAGAAAGATTTTAGTAAACTCTTATAGAGTTCACATAGTAGAGAGAGTGCGGATTGCTACCAGTCCATGGCCTTTATATTTTCTTGCCTTTTGTCTTTTGTGCTATCTTTTGGTTTCTTGCTATAATTGCTTTTTAAAAATTTTTGCTTTAGCCAACCTTTTTTCATACTTTGTTACCTTTGACAATGAAAGTTAAAAAACATAATTATATATCTTGCTCTTTGTTTTTAGAGATAAAAGTTTAAATATATTATGACATGTCAGTTTGGTTTCTGTGATAAAAGTTGAAAAATATAGTTGTATATCTTGCTGAGGTATTTTTTCATAGACAAACTTTGAAAAATCTAATTACATTCTCTTGCTGTTTGTTTTCAGAGGCAAGAGTTTTTGTACCGAGAGTTGCTCCCCCTGCAGGAGCGCCTGCCGAACGTGGTGCTCACTGGGCGGCGCTTCTCGACCATCTGGGGCGGTGCGAGCTTGCTGGAGGCGCACCTGGCCTTCCTCACAGAGCTGTTTGAGAAGCACGCCGCCTGGGACTGGGACTACTACATCAACCTCAGCGAGAGCGACTACCCCGTCAAGTGAGTGCAATTATAGCTATAGTATAGAATCAGTTGACAGTTGTAATAAGTTTTGAAATGTATAGACTATTTTGTCTAATAAATGTTTAATATAGTGCTACGCCGTCATCGTTACCTACCAACCTAAGTGAGTGCAAATATAGCTATAGTATAGAAACAGTTCTAATAAGTTTTGAAATGTATAGACTATTTTGTCTTATAAACCAGATGTTTAATATAGTGCTACCCCGTCATGGTTACCTACCAACCTATGGATATTAAATATTTAACTGGAAAAAAATGTATTTTAGTATGTCTATGATTTCACAAGAGATCGGTGCAGTAGCTTCTTTGATATGCTGTTAGTGCAGCTACATCTTTGCAAAACGAAAGCTTAGTGTTTGATAAAGAATTGCATAATTTTTATGTATGTGTACTCTTATGTCAAGTCTTTTTTTATTCTTTTCTTAGATCAGTGACAGAGCTTGTGGAGTACCTGACAGCACATAAAGGAATTAACTTCTTACGCTCTTTTGGAAAAAATGTACCAAGGTAATTTATTTCCTCATTCGATATCTACATTCGTTTAGTTTTTGAAAGATGCAAAATAATCCATGGACAATTCAAGATTTTATATTTCACGAAATTGCTCGTTGAGCCAAGGACGCTATATAACATTCTTAGTTATCAACCAGTTCTGTTTACCTTGAACTTAAAACATCTAGTAGAGATTTTAAATCCATGAAACAACGCAAACTGCAGTCTAAGAATCAATTAACACAGTGGATAGTAAAAAATTTAACTTTTCCACCCTTTTCGTAGGCATTTTCTGAGACAGCTTTGTTCTCCACTCTCCAGGTTCATAAAGAAGCAAGGTCTGGACCAGACTTTCCACGAGTGCGAGAACCACTTGTGGCGAGTGGGACCGCGACCTTTGCCCTCAGGGGTCGTGTTTGACGGGGGCAGTGACTGGATCGGTCTGTGGCGAGAGTTTGCGCATTACGCCGTCTTCTCTCAGGACGGACTGGTCACTGGTCTCAAAAAGTATTACAAGTACTCCCTGCTTCCAGTTGAGGTAGGTGTGCAAGACATCGAGTACAGTTGGTTGGTTTCTTAATCCCTTTCACATCACACTGCACACTTGTTGTGCGCATTGATATGCTTTTGTGCTAGCACCTCTTTGCATTGATCAACACACCTCCCATTTACAAAAAAAATTTTTTTTAAAGCTTTAGCCTTTTAACATTTTTTTTTAATTCCCCAAAATCGTGCTCACACAAGGAACAGTCCTTGAATCATGCGATGTGAATAGGTTAATGTTCAACGTTTGCAGCGGAAGGGTAATAAAAGACTAATATCTGATAGGTTTAAGCTCTGCCACACAGAGACAGAGTGGGGATACCAGAACTTTACCTTATACGTCCACATGATATGGACACTGACTCAACAACCAGTAGAGGAAAAATCCAACCTTAAACTGAATATGTTCTGGGCTCAAATTAAGGACTTCAGGAATAGAATCCAAGCACTCTTGTCAGTTCTCCCCCTTCATTGTAGAGCATTTAATTTTGTATGCATCTTTACAATTATGCTTTGCTCATTGAAAATTTTTCAGTAAATTTTTTTGTCATCTCATCTTAAGTTGTGCTTGCATATATGGTCCTACAAAAGAGAAAATTCTATGATGACTGTTAATGCCCAGTCTATAATACCAGAATAGGACTAGTTACAATACTTCTTTGCTCATTAGAAAGATTTCAAGAGATTATTCTGTCATCTGGTACACTCCTTCGACACAGCGAATTCTGTGATGTTTAATTTTCAGTTTACAATACCCAGAATAGGACTATTTACAGTAATTCCAAGTATTTTTTGGTGTTATTCGATTCACAGTCGTACGTCTATATGGTCCTTTAAAAGAGCAAGTCCTGTGACATTTAATTCCTTGTGTAAACTACCACAACAAAACTATAATTCTTTGCTCATTAGAAATTTTCCAATAAATGTCGCTATCATCTGATCCACAGTCCTACTTACATAAGATCCTTTAAAATAGCAAGTTTTGTGACAGTCAATTTGTATTGTAAAATACCATAAGAAGAGCATTTAAGATACTCCTGTGCTTATCAAAAAGCTTCCAATAAATTGTTTTTATCGTCTGATCCCCAGTCGTACTTTCACATGGTCCTTCAAAACAGCAAGTTCTGTGGGCGGTCGACGGACAACAACCTGCACCTGACAAACTGGCGCCGCAAGCAAGGCTGCAAGTGTCAGTACAAACACGTGGTCGACTGGTGCGGATGCTCACCTAATGACCTCAAAATCACCGACATAGAGAAACTGATTGTGAGTGGGAAACCTGGGGAGCTAACGCTCACATTGAAGTATATAGTCACGGTGCCACTATTATGGCATACGTAGACCTTATGACAAAATGCGAGTGATATATTGTTGTAAAGGTGAAAATAAGATCAGATTTTAAAATGTACTTATAGGTTTTAGCTTTAACTTATTAGAAACCCGTGTCCAATTTGAAGCAGAAACAAGGAAATAAACTAGTTTTGTCGAATATCTTAGTAGTTGAAAAAATTGCTTTTGCTAAAGTTGTAGCACATTGACAATATGTTATCTGATGTGGAAAAGCACATAATTCTCAGAATTTTTTTTATAGATATTTTACAATTTCTGAGTTTAAGGTGAAGAAAAAAAAACGACTAGTGTAAAATCTAGTTTTGTTGAATATCTTAGAAGTTGAAAAAACGACAATGTTATCTGCTGTGGAAAAGCACAAAATTCTCTGAATTTCTTTTTTTTTAAAAGATATTTATCAGTTTCTGAGTTGTTTAGGTGAAAAAACAAAAAAAACAACAACTACAAGTTATAATTTTAAAAATTCTAAATTGTAAACGTCCACAAAACAACACAATTCCAAGTTTAGGAATCAATACAAAGCAAAGTAAAATTTATGATTTTTTCACCTTTTTCCGCGGCTTTTAAGATAAGATGACATAAGATATTTATCTACTAGTCCAAGCGTGAAATTTTATGGTTCCAGTGTAATACAGAAATTCACAAATTAAAAAAGTGAACACACATTGGCACACATACAGATACAGGCACACACTTGACATTGTACAGTTTTCAGCAACAACAAAAAAAAAGTATCTAAGAAAATGTGTCTTGCTAGACTCTAACTGGTATCGGCGCAAATGATTCCTCATACCTCTCGGTTCAGGATTATGTTAGAGAAGTCTACCCATGCGTTCTGATCTTTCAAAATAATGGAAGAGAGGGTGTTAATAATCTCTGAGTATGTGTTAGTTTTTTTAGAATAATGTTGTAAGTGGTAAATGGGTTTTTATTATCTTTCCAGCCTTTTTCCAAACCTCACCCAAGTGATTTTTGTCACACAGTGGAATTTTTCCAGCCCAACATTTAATGTCAAATATGAGAATACTTTGGAACATATTGATCAGGGAGTTATGGACTTTCAAGGATTTTAGTTTTCTTACAAAATAAAGTGATTGGTATTTTTTCTGGTAAATAGACTTTACATGAGCTTGCCAGAAGTTTTTTGTCTGAAGAAATATCCAATATCCTTTTTTCTAGGAAGTCTATAGACTTTAAAAGACTTCTGCATGTGTAAATAATTAGTATTTTGTGCTTATACCCATTCCTTGAATCCACCATGACAGGAATTCTCATGCTCCTTTTTAGTTGATTAGGTATTGAATTTGGAAAATCATCTCTGATTGAAATGAACAACCATGTATTACAGTCTGTCTTGTGAAAATGACAGGCATTGATGATGAATGACAGATAAAGTTATCATGAAATTTTACAAATTTTTTATTTGCATTTCAGAGTTTTGATAAGAAACCAATGTTCTTTGCTCGCAAATTTGAAGCCATTGTGGACCAGGCTGTAATAAACATGGTGGACAAGACACTCCATGGGTTCCTTTATGGAGGTAAATCTAGCGTCATTTTTCTTTCTTTTTTGCTACTCTTTGTCTGTAAGATTTTCTCTGTTTGTCTTTCTGGTGTGCCTTAACTGTGTCTTATCTTGTTTCTGACACATTCATTCAACAAACAATTGCCTTTTTTAAAGAATTCACACATAACGTTTAGGCTTCGTTTCTCTAACATATTCACTTAGTAAGTAATATTCATGCTTTGTATTTATTAATATGAGCAAATTTGGACATGTGTGGGGTATTCACTATATTGTCGATGCGCTAGCAGAAAGGCATAAATATATCTTTTTTTTTTTTTACTTTTAATTTCTTTGGAGAAAGGTTAAGTCCTGGGTTAGTATTACAAATTCAACTACTGTTTTTTGTTTTGTTTTTATTTAATTACAACCAAGCGGCGCATTTTAATATCAGCGTGAGGTTGATACTAATGTCAAAATGTGAGATATGCTACCCTTGTTGCCCAGTTATGAAATTTAATTCATTTTTGTTTTCCTTACACTTTTACAGATAATTATTCTGTAGGATATTACTTGTAGAAGTTATACTTACAAATTTTGACACAGCTTTTAAAAATTGCAGATTTTAGTTTTTGTGAACAATTTGTATATAATGGTGTTTATTTACTTTTGAAATTAGAATCTGGATAATTTAGACATTTTTTCACCTATAAAATTGTATACAGTAGGAAAAATTAGAGACGCTTTAGCTGTTATGTTTATTTGGTTGATTTGAAAATTTGTTATTGTCCTTGTCAGCCATGCCTGCTCAGACGAGCTACTGGCAGAATGTTTACCATCACCTGGACAAGTCGACCAAGGTCAGCGACTCTGCACTCACTCTCTACACCTCGGCCGTGAGGAGATCTCTAGCTTTTATATCACAGGTATTTTTTTTATGCATACTCTTTGATTCTCTTTGCCACATGCATGAGCTTCTCTCTGACTATATATTTTGGAAAGTTTAATCCTTGTAACAACAAAATAGGAATAATAGGAATAAAAATAATAATAATAATAATAATAATGTATCCACAATGTCGCTCCCCCCCTTGTACTTCAGACTTCCTCGGACTGCTTCACGGAGCGAGGCCCCCTGACTCCAGTCAAGCTGCTCGAGGCGAGTGTCTACAATGAGGCTGACCACTTCCACGGCATCCTGACTCTGTTCCACGCTGAGGTCAAGGCCACGAAACAACTGGTCACCGTGGAGGCGCTGGTGAAGCCCAAACACTACTTCACTGTCGTGGACGCGAAGCGGGCAGGGCGCAGGCTGCAGGGTCTAGAGGTGGGTTCGAGCCCAGTATAAATAATAATCCATCCATCATGTACCTTGATTTTGTAACGTTTGCGATCATGCTCCTCCACACTTTCAGAGCCGTTGCTGCTTTCAAATACCTCTGTCACATTACCTATGTTTGGCCATTTTGTTAATCCGTCCTTTTCTGCTGTTTTCTCCTGTTGCCTTTTCCTTCAATGATTCCATTTATCATAAGATGTTCCAGCTTCCATGACTAAAAGAGATTGCTTGGCGTCTACGAATTATATTTATAGATGATCATTTTGTTTAGCCTCCTGTAGCACTGTTTGTAATATTATTATCATGTGAAAAGTAAAGTTTGTCACACATTTTGCATAACCTTAGAGAAACAATAGTCCGGGTCCTGATTTTTATTGACAAACGGCATTGTGAGTTCGGTTGCTGTTACTTTCGTCACTGCACTTTACTTTCAAGTTTCTTAAGCCTCGGCTATACTCATCTTGCTGGAATGACCCAGGAGGTTCTGAAAAATTTTGCGTTTAAGCTGGGGACCAAAACCTGCATCTTCTGAATGATGACACATGCCTTAACCATTGAGCTAATGGAATCCCATCATCATGCAGTGCCATGCTCTATCTCCCCACACTTCTTGCCCTCAGAACTGCAGTTTCACTTTGTACTAGTACTAGCATTAGTAACACAAGAACCAAAAGAGTAAAAAAATAAGACTTGAACAAGAATAATTTTGTTCGGGTCTATTTTCTCATTAAAATCATAGAAATCGAGTAATTAAAACAGGATTGAAACTAGCTTTCACCCATGCTAAGATTAACGCTACAAAGTCAATTGTTACTGAGGAAGCTCTTGTGAAGTTCAAACAGCAATACACTGTAGTGTATATACTTAGTCTAAGTTTAAATTTTTATGGAAGTGGATGAGTTTCTATTCCAAATGAATAAGACTTACTTCCTAATAATAAGATTTGCTTTTAAATAAGTAAGTTTTGCTTCCAAAAGAATGAGATATGCTTCCGATAAAACTATGTTTTGTAGGAACCTCTTTAATTTTGTGATTCTTTTTTTCTTGTGCAGGTCGGCACTGACTTTGATATGAAAGAGCTTTTGTTCCGTAACTATGGCAACCTGATGGGTCCCTATGACGAGATATCCTTGCGCCACGAGTGGGGGCCGGGCCCCGAGCTGACAGCTTCTCTGGCGTGGGTGGATCCCACCAATGTGGTATGTGGCAAGTGATGGCCTATATTTAGTGATGCCAATTTTCTGTAAATTTTGGAAATTTTATAATAAAGAAAAGTCTAGTTCAGTAAAGAACTGTTGAGTTAGTAATTCACTATGCTGTACAAAAAGTTGAGTAAAAAAATAATCACTGGCGTGTGTTACCAGAACTAATGAAAAAAGATGTATTATTCAACGTAAAACATGGATGTTCATGTTTTATTTCCTTGTGACATTTGTATTATAAATAGAATTTAACCACCAACCCCTATTAAAAGAAATGTCTCGTTTCTCTAAGGGATGGCCACCATTATGGTTTTATAGCTGCAACAAAATAATTATTTTACATTTTATGATTCAGATTTTTGAAGTTTTACATACACACACATTTTTTTTTTGGAGGGGTTGGGGGTGGCAGGATTCCTTGTTTCTCTTTATTGGCATATAAAAGGATAAAAAATTATCATATCCAATAGTTATCTTGTGTAAGTTACTCATTCCTATATCCATATGTAATATTTTATCCCTTCCAGGTGGCAGCATCGTACGACGTGCACATCCCCAGCTCCCATTATGTGAGCCATCAGCGGCCAACCCTGCGGACTCCCCTCCGCCCTGGTATCTGGACCGCCTGTGTCATGATTGACCTTCACCTTGTGGCTCGGGTACAGTTCTTGGTGACCCCGCTGACCCTGCTCAGAGGGCAGCCCATCTCGGAGAGCCGAGCCCTGGAGGTGCACGCTGGTCCCCATGGCAACCAGTACACCGCTACAGACTTCTCCGAGTTCCTGCCCAACCTGGGACTCAGCCATAGTCCTGAGCTGAGCGAAGAGTCTCTGGCTAACGGTCAACTGTCTGGCACAGAGCTGGAGGCGTGGGTCGATCAGCTGGCCGAGCTGTTCTGGCCGGTGCACTTGACTTGTATCGTCGGCGGGTCTTCCACTCTGCAGTGTCCGTCTATACCTCAGTGCCAGGACATCCACTGGAGCTCGCGCAGCCCCGACCCCAAGTCTGATCTCCACTATGTGGGCGACAGACTGCCGGTCCATCTTCCGCCAGACAGATGACGACAAGCCAGCTCTAGGATCAATTTAGAAAGTCCTCTGCCTTCACATTCCCGTCGTTCGTGTTCGTCATCTGAGTGTGATGACAAACCGTCATCCAAAGACTCTCAGAGCTCTGAGTCGACGTCAAGCAAACACTTAACAAAATGTCTGGCTTCCACTGTTGAAAGCTTCTCGCCCCGTGCCGATCAGCATAGCTCTCAGGATGACCTTGACAAGAGTAAATCATCCAGTTGTGTCAAGAGTGAGGGCAGCCAAGATTCATCACCCCTGGCTTACCTCGACTCCCCTGACAGTGTCATCTGTCTCTGCCTGGTGCTTCTTCTTTCATTATTGTTTGATTTTATATGTACAAACTGGTCACTTGTCTCATAGCATTCAGCATTGCTTTAACTAACGGTAACATAAACAGTTTAGTTGAAAACGTTCTTACATGAGTCCAAAGTCAGGAGTTACATATGAGAAATTTTGGTAATAAAAAGCATTATTATAGCTTTATTAGCACAAAACTTCATTCCTTTCATGGTAAAAGTAAATGTTGTCCTTTGCTCTTTGACAGAGTGTTGAGAAATTAGAATTCTGGTTGTATTAGTCAAACGGCATTTGTGAGGAAGGTTGCCAATACTTTCTTCTCCGCACTTCACCTTGTCTGTGACTTCAGAGCTTTAGCTACTCATTACATGCTGGTTGGCACAGGGTGTTAAATATTTGTCCATGCCTAATATCAAATCCAGAACCTTCACAATGGTGGCCCAATTTCTTAACATTGTGCAAACCACACCCCACAACCCAAGATAATGAGCTTTAATATAAAGTAAAACACTTGCTTCTGAAATTGGACTCATCAGGGATGGTTTCAATAAAGAAAGCCTGCATCAGGCATGAATTTGAATCACACCTAAAATTCCAGCATGCAGCGTTTTTCAAGCTGCATTTTTCTCAGGGTGGTCATCTTTTTAAATCAAAGTCACACTATCTAGCTTGTATATATTATATATAATTTTTCTGAATTCTTTGCAGTTATTCATTAATGTTTGTCAAATGGCAAGTGTCTATTCAGTATCAGATTTACACATGGGCAATTCTAATGTGTCGAGTGAAAATCTCGTGAAAACAGCTTGAATAATACTTCAATCCAAATGCGGGAGATCTACACTGATATTGTTTTTACAAATAGTTCAATATGTCGTTGCTTTACAATATCATGACCTCAGAATATCAAATTTCTTAATACCTTCTTTATCTATACAATATCATGATTTTGTTTTTCTAAGGTCATAGGATGTATATTTGTATTTTTGTACAACTAAGGCATGAGTTTTTGCTTTTATAAGGTAATCAGTGCTACACATGCAAATCTCAGGACATATTATTGGTAAAATATGATATTAAAACTTAACAGCGATGCCTGCATAATTTCATGCCATTGATATGAGTTTCATCTAGGAAGTTTTTAACTGGGTTGGATGATATCAATACAATTTTGTGTTATCCTCGTTTTCTGTCCAATGATACAGGTAGATTAAAATGTGGTGGATTTAGAGACCTAGAGGCTAATTAGATTTAAGCAATCCATAAGTATGGTTTCAAAGCAAAGGGGAAAAATTGAGTTACTTTTAACTTGGCAAAGCTGAGTCAACTGGAAATATTTAAACGTCACATATTCAGAATTCAGCTAAGCTTTGAGATTGTAGCAATATTTGAAAATAACTCATAACTCATGACCTGAGACAAAGTTTTTGAGATGACCACACAAACAGCGTGCTTCGTATGGTAATGTATAGTCCGTTCTTGTTCTGTTATTTCTCTATTTACAAGGATTGCTCTGACAAATGAAATATGTTTATGCACCAAATTTACTGCTTCAATGCACAATGAAAGCCACAAGCTATAAAGATCAGATTGGTTTCTGCATAGAAGAATGTTGTTGTATTTTTTTAATTAAATTTTAAAGGAGAACTATACACTATATAAGTTTAATACATCTGACTAAGATTCAAGGTGTCACTGAAATATTACATTTGTTTTAATTTTTTTAATTTGTTTATAAACTTGACAGATTTCTCATCTTTAATGAATTGATGACTGAATGGCTTTTCCCTTTTTACAATTGAAATATGCTTATGCACCAAAATAATTGTTTTGCCCTAAATTTAGATAATAACTAAATGTGCCATGCAACTATGATTATACGGTCAATTTACTCTTACACAAACAATATTAATACATGTTATGTCTGCTCAAGTTTTTATGCCTTACCAGTGCCTTGAGTCTCTTTGATTATCTTACTCTCCTAATCCGACTGTTGTGCTTGTATCCCTCTTTATCCCTCTTGTGTCCTTTTGTGATTACGCCTGCCTGCCCTGTTTTTTTTTCTACTTTGACCATGGATATTCTATATCAGGATTTTTGTACATATTATTTCCATTTATACTTATGAGCCAAAGTCTGGGTGCTATTTCTCTACCAATGTCATATAAACTTCCGAGTGAACTGTTTCTCTTTGATTGTCTCCATCAACGCTGGTCTGATCGTTTTGCTAACCACCCCCCGAATTCATGCCTCAAAATCTCAATGGAAAGGAGAGACGGTTCATTTAAACAAATGAAATTTCAACTTTTGTTCAAACTCAGAGTTACTGTACAACATTCAACTCCTCTCCTCCTCTTTCCTCTCTCTTTCTGCTTAATTTTATGATAGCTATTTAGGTTTATTTATGTATATGATATGCTTCAAGTAAAATGCATTTGCTAAATTTTGCGTTTCACAGTTGTCAAACTCTCACAAATATATAATTGTTGTTGAACTGTTGCTTTTTTTCTGTTCCTTTGCTGTTAACAATTTCCATGTAATGCCTTATAAAGACCGGACTCTATTGTACATGCATCTCATTTACCAAGCATATCAACGTTCATGTGTGGTTGTTGTGTGATAGCTAAAAAGGGGAACATATTGTCAGGGTGCAGAGACAGACAAGAAAGTGGTCATGACACAAAACTTATCACTTTGGTATATATGTAGGATACATCGAATCTTTAATCATATGGTATGGAATGTATGACTGTTTTGAGTATGAAATTTAAACGGTTTCATTGAGATTTGTTAGAAAACAGCTTTGCTTGTTAACATGAGTCAGAGGTTATCTTGAATATTTGTGCAAAATCTGTATACTTTCTTCGCAGAAGCCCTAATGTTAGTTAGTTTAAGTCTCTTGATTCCTTGTGGAACAAAGGGCTGCAGCAAATCCCCTCCACCAAACTCGGTTCTGGCTAGTCCTCATCAGCTCGGCCCCTGTTGTACCAGGGGCTTTTATCTCGGCATCAGTGTTTCGCCACCAAGTCTGCTTCGTGCGGTTGACCTTGCGTTTGCCTTAGGGCTTCCTCTCCGGGGCTTTCCTTGTGATGTTGGATACTGTTTTTGCTAAGTGTGTTTGGGACAGACTCAAGTATTGTCATCATAACTCGATCGCTGGGAGTTCCTAGAAAGATAAGGATCACAGTCTGGACATCACCAGTTTTTCCTGTATATTCTTCAAAGGCTAGTGCCAGGACACCTACAAGAATGCCCAGGCAAGTATTTAAAAGACTCCGTCCTCCCTGTGTCAAGTAACTTTGTCTGGCTTCATCTAGAATCAATGTTATTACATCGAGTGGGTTTGCTTATGGCTGCGGTGGTAGTGGTATTTATTTTGTGATTGGCTCTGCTGGTTGCTTTAGCTAAAGATTCTAATTGTTTAATGTATCTCTGTTGTTTCACTTTGAAAACCAACTAAGCTTGTGATATATTCGAGGACAAATGAACTCATAAGAAGGCAATGTTTTCATAATTCTTTTGACTTGGTCTTTTGGTTTAGATCTCAACCACACATGTATTAGAATTTAATTATCTACAGTGCTTTGAATTAGTTTATTTCTGATAGGTTAATAGTGTTGTTACTATTAGTCAAGAATTTTAGTAATGTGAAAACATTTTTATTGAAACGAAAAGGCATTTTTGGAAAAATATACTCATCACAAAACCCTTGTTTTCTTTTAGTTGATGTTTATGTCCTCTGAAAGGTTCATTATTTAAAGCTGTAAATTAATCATGCACAGGTTTATGTTTTTCAGGTTTTGAATCTTGGAAGTTCCCGGTGGCTTTTGATCTAAATGGTGTTAACATTCTCTAATTGCATCCTTATATTTATTTATAACTACAAATAGTTTTGCACCCATTTAAAATGTAACTTTTATTTGCCTCAATGAAGTTTAACTCTCTAGTTAAGAAAATAATAACTTAAAATCCAGTAGTGACATGCAAATCATGTTGAGGATGAAAAATTTATTTCACAATGTTCAAATTTCCTAGTGCTACAATTAATGAAAAGACAATTGAAAAGGTTTGTGCAGTTAGCCTTTGCAAATTGTCTAGTTCCTTACATATGGAAAACATTAAATTCTGTTACAATGAAAAATGTGTATCTCAAATTACCATGTTACTGTGAACTGTCATATCTATTAGCACTTTGATATTTATAATTATGCAAAATATAGCTAAATATTTATTTTTTTATTTATCACTAAAGTTGTTTTTTTTTTTAATGTGGTTATTGGATCCAGAAATGATGCACCCTATACATTACTGTTCTTGTCACTGATATTTTTTACTTGGCACTGATAAAAATTCTGATACATAGATAATTATGTAAAGAAAGAGTAGATAATTATAATCTAAATCTTTAACGTTAATACCTTAAAGAATAGGACATTCAGAAATTTGCTTGATGTTCCTGTTGTTTTTTTATGAGGGGTATTTTTTTTTATTTTAAAGAGAAAAAGTTCAGTTAATTGGTCAGGTTATCTTGACTTTATGTAAAGTTTTACTGTATGTACGTCAAAGACATGTTTTTGATTGGTAAAATTACTTTAAAGGATAGAAATTTCTCACTTAGAAAACAGTTATCTATATTAAATGTGTTGGGGTTTTTTTCACGCAACATTTGTCAATGACCTGGGATTTTTGTCTGCATTGTCAATTACTATTAGGACACCCGACACCTAGAGCATTAAGAATAATAATAATAATAATAATAATAATAATAATAATAATAATAATAATGACAAGGAAATGACATTCTACTTATATAAAATCAAAATCATGAAATGGCTGTGAAAGTAAATTGATACTGCTCCATTTTATTTTCTATCTTTTTCAAAACAAAACAAAAAGAGATTTTGTTTTTCTTCACAGGTATCTTTTCTTGAAAGTTCAAAACTAATTGAAATTTTGATGTCTCTGGAAGACATGGAATATAATTATGATGATCGAATTATTTTCTAAATTTGTGAACAACCTTTCTTCTCCTTTTTATTCAGAGAATATTTTTTTAACCACATCAAATCTAATGACTGATCTGGTTAAACTGGTTGTCTAAATTAAAATAGTTTTTTTTTTTTAAGGAAGCACACCATTGTTTGCCAGGACATGATATAATAGTGCCACACAATATTCTTTGCATGCAAAATGAGATAATACTTTATGCTAAACTTTTGTTGATATTATTATTCCTTTGCTGATTTTTTGGAACAGATCTTATTTTAAAGAAGTATATTTGTACATATCTATCACAAAGAGAGATTGTCTGCAAACATTATTTAAATAGTATTTGGGCTGCATGAACAAAAAAGCAACAACACATTTTGAGTTGAAGTGATAATAAAATGAAGATTAATAATCCTCATGTCGTTGAGTACCTTTTCTTCCTCATGTATTCGACCCCCTAGTTATTCATATGTCAATATTTTTCTCCAAAAATGTTGTCCTTTTAGCCACCATCAGATCTTTGTGGTTATATTCACATACAGATGATACTAGGTCTACCTTCAGCATAATGTGATCGGCTGAGACTGAAGTCCAGGTCTCCGCACCCTGTCTTTTGTGTGGCAGCACATGAAATTGTCAGACATCAGTATTGGGGGCCTGTCCATTATATAGCCTATATAGACTTACACTTCAAACTTATACCACCAAGTTACAAGGGTAGTATAAAAAATAAGTTAATAAGGGCAAAGATTTTTGTGTATGTGTTTTTTCACAGAACACACTCAAACTATGTGCGAAAAGAAAGTCTGGTGTCTCAGCTGCACATCTTAGTGATATTTCGTTTTTTTTTCCTTTAATAAAATGATTGTTGCAATCCACACAAAGCTCCTGACTTTGATCTTAAGGCAAGGTAATCTGATAGTACCTTCCAACACTATTGGTTACACCCCTGCAAAGACTTTTCATGATATTTTTTTTCTCTATTATGAAATACTTTTTTAGCTACTCAGAAGAAAAAAAGTTAATCTCTGGTAGGAGAGAACCATGCTGGGTTATATGTGTATACAGAGACAGATCCCTAGACTCAAGTCTGACACTGTTACATGCCTTCACACATAGAAAAAAAAATGTGATGTAAAAGAAACAACTCAACTTCATATGTTGTGGCTTATTTTTATTTAAATTGCATTTAAATAAAATAACATTTTATGTATATGATCTTCACAAGAAGACATCCAAATGCAAACTATTTGTTATTCAAATAATTATATGAATCATTGTAGAAAAAAAGAGAGCTTGCAGTCAATACATTTGCATGCATTCATCACTTTGCAACAAATTTTGGGTGGAAAAATGAAAATATATACTACATCGGAAGCTTGAAAACACTGCAACCATTTCTAAAACTCAAGTGTGCAACAGATATTGCCTACACAACAGTTTGCATAACAATCATTGGTTTAGGGGCAAGGGATTGAAATTGTAAGAAGCATACAATTTTCCAAAAAGATTATACATTAACAAGTTAAAAAAACAACAATATTTGGATTTGATTATTAGAAAATTTTGAAAAATAGTATAAAACATGGTTTTGGAATCACAGTTTTCTATCTATTTAGCACTTTTACTGAAAAAGATAACAATCAAAATCAGAAAACGCAACAATTTTTTCACATTTCAATTGTCAATCACAGTTGCAAAATTATCATCTCTTTTAAAACAGCTTTGCATAGGAGAATTCTTATAAAGGATTAAATAAATAAACTTATCATAATTATAATATTCATACATGTTTATCCTTCAAAGTAGTTTAAATAGAAAATAATGGTTAGTCATGAACATAATCCATGTGTCAGAGTGAATATGGAGAATGCTGTGTCCCATTTTTTCTTAAAGAAAAAACAACAAAAAAACAAACACTGATTCAAATCTATGGATTTGATTTTTAATGTCACACACTGCATCAAGGTATAACCCACAGAAATAAGCTGATTACTAGTAGAACCCTGTCCAACTATAGGAGTTTAAATTTTTCTTAGTAAAGGTGTTAAAGTTTATCCATATCATCTATTTCTTGTACTGGTAGAACCCCTCTCCGGATTTTGCGCCAAATTTTCCTTCTGCCACAAGTTTGTTCAGTAGCTCTGACTTGGAGAACAAGGGGTTGTTTGGGTCCCTTTCCATCCAACCTAAAAAAGACATATGGGAAAAGTATAAACCAAACATGCAAAGTGACTAAAGTTTACTAAACCTGGTATGCGGCCGTGAAAAATACAGAATTAACAAAGGAAATGTCAAAAAATGTTTCTTTGCAATCAACTCAAAAAGTCTGTTAACATTTTTCATTTAAATTTTTTAACTTTTGTTGCAATATTTTCGACAAAAGCAATCTTTCAGGCTTACTTGAATTTGCCAAGACAATTTATATGTGGTTTGATAAATAAATTATTTTGTACTTATGAGGTTTATACTTTGTTTTGAACATACATGTGTGACTTTATAGCATATTCAAACATGAACACTTAAATTGCTTATGTCAACAGAGCCATAGTCTAACTATGCCTAATTGTTTTTAAAAAATGTTACTCACTAAAAAAAGGCTTAATAAATTTTAACTTCACCCCAAATAGGCATACATCCACAAATTTGAAATGCAATGACCATCAAAAAGGCATTTTATTAGTGGTAATAAGACAAAACGCCATATTGATATACACAAAATTAAAGCAAACTATTGGAGATTCCACTTTATATCGTGGCCTCTCAAATGATACATCACTGCAGTTCGCAACCTACCATCAATAATAAACTTCATGGTATCAAGACCGACATAGTCTGACAATTCAAAGGGCCCCATGGGATAGCCGGCACCGAGTTTCATTGCTGTGTCAACATCCTTAGGCGTGGCCTCACCTAAAACACAAAATCTTAGTTAGCCGAAGAAATATAATAGAATAGCACGAAAATTGATTGTAAATACCATAGTAAACTAAATTATTAAAAAAAAAAAAAAAAAAGGCAAAAGAAAATCATAGAAAAAAAAAAAAAACATAGGTGAATGAAAGTCAAAGTGAGAGAATTGTGAAAGGAAAAGGAAGTGAATAAGAGATCCTGAGAGACAGATGAGTATGGGAAAAAGGAAGGGATGAAGAAACATTATCCTATTATGTTGTTAACACAAGTCTAGTTTCAAAGATAGAAAAAAAAAATTAATTTTTATGTTGGTGAAGATGCACCTCTTTTTGTTATATACTAACCAAAAAGAGCGTATGCTGTAGGAGAAAGAGGAAGATAGAGAGAGACAGGTAGAGGGACTATGAATTATAATAGTAAAAAAATGGAATGAGATGGATATTTGGTTCAAATATTTTATTACTAGTAACTAATGTTTTTTTTTTAAGACGAACACGTAAAATATATGTTTATACACACATATTTATAGATTACTGTCTTGCTTGTTTTTTGTGAATTACCTCTCTCCACTAGACGTACAGCCTCCATCATATATGGCACCAACAGACGGTTCACAATAAATCCTGGGGTGTCCTGTGATTTAAACAGATTTTTTATAAAGGTTAATTGAGTTCAGTCTGATTATTTTGGTTGTTGGGAGATTTTTAAAAAACCAAAAGACACTGGATTGATAAAAATAGAAACTATCAACCAGGATACAAAGGGAAGATGAATAAAATAACATTAAATAGTTTACTGCAAATATTTGAATTTCGTTTAGAAATGTAAGCAAAGTGAAATAATACTTGAGTTTGTTAGAAAACAATAAAAATAACGTCTTGTGATGATCGCTGAAACTGAGATGACTAGATTCGTTGATAGTGCAAATAATCAGGCTGACATTACCTTGCATTGCACAGTTACTTTCCCAACAGCCTTCCCAAAAGCTTCCAAGGCACTGTAAGTTGCATCTGATGTTTCAGGAGTCCTGATGACCTTTGAATAAGGAATTGAAAGAACAAGTGACACTAAACAAACTTGTTCTAAAGCCATGCGGTTAAGATTTCAAAATAATACTTCTTTTAAGGCATGATTTTGCAAACCATTTTAACCAGTCAAAATAATTGGTCTGTATTCCTTCCCAATGAATTAAATATGAGGCAAGATTTAATTTAGATATAAATTTATTATTGGTGGTTCATAGCTTGTAGAGTTAAAGTGGCTATTGAAGTATCAAGTGTTGATTTACTTACTTCAACCAGTTTCATCACTGGCACTGGATTGAAAAAGTGTAAGCCTCCAAACCTATCCAGGCGCGAGGTGGATGATGCAATGTCTTTGATAGGGATCGAAGACGTGTTGCTTGCAAAGATTGTATGGCTGAAACAAAAGTTATGAAATGGATAATGAATAGATTATCAGATCAAACAGAAAATGCATTGTCATGCTTTGGCAACATTTTACATCCCTCTCCAAATTCTATCCATACATTCAATTCATGTTTAATCTTAACTTATATTATGACAACTGGAGTGACCAAAGGAAAACGCAGCAGGAAAACAACGAGAAAAGGTAATGGGCGGACTCACAAAATGGCTAAACATCTATGGGAAAGTTTTCAAAGCACTAAAAGCAGCAAAGGATCAGGAAATGTGGAGGGGCATGAATGCCAATGCTTCAAAACACGGCACTTAATGGGTGGGATATATTTTTATTTTAAAATAAAGTTATATATTAAAATAAAGAAACAATATTCTGATCTTTATGGATGTTGCATTACTTCTCTTTTTCATATCACACAAATTTGAATATCAAAGATGCTTGATACTTTGTTGATGCAGTCTAATACTGAGTTAGTTTGACTGTTATGCTTACTTAGATGGTGCTAAGTTACATATTGATAAAAAGCAACACTTTTTTAAACATCCAAATTTTCTCAAATAACTTTAACAACCATCACCAAACTTACTGCATTAACACTTTCTACACATCCACTTTTACTATAATAATTTCAATAACCATAAACTACCTGGGTGCTTCTTTGTCCAGGGTTGAGAATAACACTTTTTTAATATCCAAATTTTCAACAATGGCTTCAATGACCAAGTCAGCCGACTTCACAGCGGCGACAGCATTGGTCTCCATACTCAGGTGCGACATCACGTCGGCAATGTACGTCTGTTGGGCCTGGATGGATCAGATAATAGGAGAGAAATAACACAAAACAGTTTGACAGTTCTATGTGAATCAGTCAAAGCATGGCTTTCATCACCACTTTCTCCTACATAATGGTCCACCCATCTTTATACATGGGGACTAAACACCACCAAGTAACCCAAGATCTCTATGGGGGGTATCTTGCTCTTTTCTCAGCCCTTTCCTTTCTTAGAGATCCGAGCTATCATCAGTGATATAACTGTCATAATGTGACTGGGATGCTGAGAATCCTCCAAACTAGATCTATTCATTGTTTTCATTGGTTGACATTTCAAAGGCTATAGACCCATTCACAAGTTTCTTGGGTGATAGAAAAAGGAGGAATAAAGGATGAATGAAGGCCCACTACCAGTTGTAAGGCGAGATTGATTTGGTCCAAACTAAAAGCTTCCAGAGCGACCCTTTAATTATGACATTGGACATGTTATGACTGCTACGGATAACTGAAGTTTACTTTTAAACAGAGCTATTAATTATAACTAATCTTATAAAATCTTCTGGACATGTCATCTGACAATACAAAAATAACATACCTTCGAGTCATCTGGAAATTTTTTCTTTACCACGCGTCCTAAACTTTTTTGAATGGATGCTGAAGCTTTATCAACAATTTCCTGGGACTGATCCACAACAGTGACTTTATGCCCACTGGCTGCAGCAACCTGGCAAGTACAAAGCAGCAAACCAATTGGTGATGAATTTGTTTCACAACCCTTATAACACATAGCACATCAAGAGCTTTTAACTTCAAATGTCAATACTTTCTTTCTTAATCTTGTCCCGTCTCTGTGTGTCCACCCAATTAATCCATAACACTTTCTCCTTAGGGAACCAAGGGGCTTTAGAGGTGAATTTAATTTTAAAATCAAGGGTTCATATTATTGATTGGTATTATTTGCATTTTATCTGCCAACACCACCATCAAAGGGGGTAGAAATTTCGAATGAAACATTCATATTGAAGATGAGTTAAATGTAATGAGCGATTTTGACGTGTAAGAGGTAGGGCCTAGTATATTTTAGATGTTTGGCTTAGGCTACTACAATTTGGATTGATGTGAGGTTCAAAGGTCACACTCACGAAATCAGATTTACCTGTGCGATGCCAGAACCCATTAGTCCACTTCCTATGATAGCCACTGTTTTTATAGGCTGTGTCGAGGATGACATCGCTCTGATAATCATTTTGGATGCGAGAGACATTTTGATTTTTCTATTGAGGCTCAATTTATGACAGGTGCGTCCAGCGGGTTGTCTTGCAGTGCACTTTCAGGGACACAAGATGCCGACCGAATGACACTGTATGAAGTGTGTATGACTGTGTGTATGATGTGACTGAGAGTTGCACTTTCAGTCTTTCAACTTACAATAACAGGATATCGATATCAATAGACTTTTTCGATAGTTGACATTTTTGTTCAGTGTACCTAAGCTTACATTATAATTATAAACGTTGTTTCATATCTCGATAATAACTTGTTCTGTTGAAAGAAACCGGATAATATCGAAACAACCCAGCAAAACACCGTTGTTATCACACAAATTGATGCCTATGCCGGTTGTTAGTCGTGAAAAAAATTAAGTAACTGGATAGGCTAGCTTGACCTTATGGAAAATTGTAAAGGCCATTGAGGTTACATAATCCATACTTCAGGAAAACCTAGGGACTTTAAAATGCTTTATGTCTGCTTGAAATAAATCACTGCTCGAATAATGTTTTTCGCACGGACTTCACATGTAAATGTCATAGATACCGCAACAACCAACACTAGGCACAACCATAACAATTACACCCTCTTCAATCTCTACTTGGGATCGTAAGTACAACATCGTGATATTTAACGACTCGGTCGTAAGCCTTATGATTATTTTAATTTTATTATATTCTTACGACTACCGAGGCGGTGTAGTTACGGCCCTAGTAATAATGCTACTTCTATTGGAAAAAAAAGACTGAGGGACACGAGAAAAATAATACAACTGAAGATTGTAAAAGTAGTGGCGTCGAGTGGGTTGGGAAACGCATGAGGCTGACCAGTGCAGTGCCATCAAAGTTTTCGACATATCCAAACACTCTCATATTAAGCCCAAAATATCTTAGCGTAAGCTCGACTTTTAAGCAAAAGAAAATAGCCCACCTCTGACTTCTTAAACATAAAATACTGAACCTTTCAAGGTATATTTCTCCATTAAATTAATGATTTTCCCTCTCCTCGTGACCAAGTTCATAGTGGATAATCTTGCGGTCAGGGGGTTCATGAGCTGATAAGTGCAGCAATATTACCTATCTGTATCAAATCCACTGAGGATGGCAGTGCAACAGTTTTACTGAGTGTGTCTGATCTCTTTCTACCAAGTCTCTAGGGTTTAATTTTGTAAATCAAAATTTATACCACTTCTAGTCCTTTGACAAATCAAGGTTAAAAAATGGTCCAAAGTGTTTTTTTCCCGGTTTCCCTATAAGACTGGAATACAGAACGGAAACGACCCAGTCGCTGGCTGGGTCCCATTCTGTAGGCTATCGTCATCAAAATGCTGAAGAAGTTTAAAGTAAATAACTAACCCTAGTGACCGTAGACAAAATAATATATTTAACATCTCGGTCTCTAAATATCTTGGTTTAGCACAATTTTACAAATTAATGCTTTATCTGTCAAGTAGCCCTAAATAGATGTAAAACGCGTAGATCTACTATTGTTTCCTCAGTATCGTAGTCGGCGGGAATGTGCAAGGGGAAGGACGTATCCAGCAGGCCACAGGGTCAGATCATAACCGTCTTATAGAAGGACATGATCTGACCAACGACTCCAGAGTTGTATCTGTGGGAACAAGCAGTTTGAGCTGAAGGAAGGCCAAGCCTCAATTTAAGGAAAAGCCTCCTAATATTTTTATAGGAGCGCCGTGGTGTTTGAAACGATGGCTTAAAGCAGCATTGGAAAAAAAAAAAACTCCAACCAATGACATGCACATGTACTAGTCAAAAGAAGAGATCGAAATCTCACATTACGAGAGCCTGCTGTGATGGAGTAGGCCTAAATTGAAGGATTGTCGGGGTGACAGTTTGTTGTTATAATGATCTATGAAATTATAGCCAATATATTCGAGTTAACTTGCTTTGTAAATTAATCTAACTGCAAAGACAATTGCATAGTGTGTGAATAACTTTGATCAATAAATGTGCTCAACAAGCCCGAGCAGCAGGATGGGGCTGAAGTCACAACAAGTGAAAGGAGGGTGGGCAGGTAGCGTCAGATTGAGGTCTACATGATTGTATTACAATTATGATGAAGATAGGGGGTGAGGGGTTACGGGATAACCTCTAGCTCTATATGAGGAAGATTACAATGCTTACATAAATTGTTTATGTCCCCTCTCTCTCACTCTCTCTCTCTCTCTCTCTCTCTCTCTCTCTCTCTCTCTCTCTCTCTCTCTCTCCCTCCCTCCCTCCCTCTGAGTCATGTCCTTCGTCCACATTGGGAACGTACCGGCAAGTGTGGACTTTCATATAGAACTTTCATCTGTCACCGTAATTGTACAACGGTTGCTATCGGGTATTACGTATAATGATAAACTATATGCCTTGAAGAATGCGACATTATTATTCTGTACAAACATTTCTTCTCACACTCTTAATTTAATTTAAGTAATTTTAGTTTATAACCCCAAAGCCTTTTATCATTCTGTTTTTATTATCTCTTTATCTTTGTTTCTCTTCCCCTCTCCTTTCTCTCACGCATCCCCTCTCCCTTTTTCCCTATAAAATTTGTACATGCAAGAATTATCAAAGAGCCATTCTTTCTATCTAGTTATGCATTATATTGGCCATTCATTTTTCCTCTGTCTCTCTATCTATCTAGTGCTCTCTCTCTCTCACTTTCTATGTCTCTCTCTTTCCTACTCTCTGTCTGTCCCTCTCTCTCTCTCTCTCTCTCTGATGTCCCCTATCTCTCTATATATATATATATATATAATTCATAATTATTAACAGAAAGTAAGAATTTAAAAAAAAAAAAAAAAAAAAAAAAAAAAAAAAAAAAAAAATCGTTAATTTTCTTTTTATGACTTACAACAATGATCACAAAACTGTATACCCAGAGGGAAAGGGACTGAGAAGAAGGATGAGGAGGAGGGGAGAGAGAGAGACTGATTGTGGATTTTGAACCATGGACCTTCCAATTGGGAGACCAACGTTCTACGTCTTACTCCATTTCGGGCCCCAAGAGATCAAAGATGTCAAACCTGCTCTTATTGGTAAGTTTATTTAACAGAAACATTAAGTATTATTATTATTATTATTATTATTATTATTATTATTATTATTATTATTATTATTATTATTATTACTATTATAAAGATGCTGTTGATAATAATGATGATATTCGTTGGTGTTGTAACAAAATTAACGTAAAGTAGGTCTATATCCCGGAATTTAGAGCTACCTCTGAAGAACTGCAACTCTATCGTTTCCGTTTCCGTTACTTTCCTTTTCTCATAACAAACCATTATTTCAAGGTAGTATTCTGCTTTTGCCTTATAAATTATAGTTAAATATCTAATTTCATCGTCTTTCATAACCGTTGAATGCAATTTATTTCAGTGGATTTGTTCGCATGAAGTTATTACCTTATACATAGATATGATTTTATAGCCTTTGGTTTACGTAAATAACACTTTTTTATATTTATTATCCAACTGCTGTTTTCATCAATTCCTCTTATCTGTAGTACTGCAAAGAAGAGAGTCGCTTCGAGTGGTTCATTCATAGTCTTAGAATCTAGAGACTTTTGGTTTAAAAAGTTAGTATGTGAGATCGTTAGGTTTTGCTGGTTGTCCTGTGAAATTGTTTTCTGAATTGAATATGGCTAGACTCTAGAGGTAGAATGCACAAAGCAGGATACGTCTCGTTGTAAACCGTATGCTTATTTTCATGTTGCTACGACGAGACGTAAGCTATGTCTTGTTGTGCATTCTACCCTAGATCTAGATTTAGATCTAGATAGTGTTCATCAACTAAAGTACTCCTTACATTATTTCTATATGTACTACTTAGTAGTTGAGTTGGTTTAACGTCCAAAATCAGCACTAGATCTACATAACCTCTATTGTGGATGGTCCCGGCCCAAGACTGAAGTCCCACAAATAATTGAAAATTTACATGCTACTAGATCTACACACGACAGGGTGGGGATACCATGACTCCTGTCTCAGCTAGTCACATTGAACTGACACCGACCCAACCAGTAGGGAGCAAAATCGCCATGTCCCGAACCACAGACCTATTGCATCAGAAGCCAATGTTCCACCCCAGGGCCACCTGCTCTTGAGTTAGATCTAAAGTGATGCAATTATATTCTTGAGTGCACTTAATATTTGGTAGGCCTACTCCTTAGACTTTCCACTGCAGTACCAGCTGTTTACATGGCAACCATTTTTTATATAGAGGGTAAGGCAAGTCTATCAGTTACTCAGTAGGCCTTTTTTGAAAAAAATGAAGCCTTTTCTTTTGCTTTGGGCTAGAATCTACCAGCAGGAAATTATGTTACTGGAGGCACTTGATATTTAGCCTAAGTTAAAGTTAAATCAAGTCCTTATGACTAGCCTAGTCAATGTAGATCCAATAACCTTATCCTTTGTTTGAAAAATGGTTGCGATGGAAACAAATTCGGGTCTACAGTGAGTAGAGAGTAGGCCTACCTAACATTTTTATTTAAAATCAATTTTTTTTTAGTGTAGGCTAGTCAATACTGGTCAGTTTATCCAGTATAGAGTATGGCAGCCATGTTGGGAGAGCCAAGACTACCCTGGATGAAGTCATCTGTGTGCATTTTATTCTGGGGTGGATCCCAATAAATAATCATATAATGAGAGCTTGGTATGCTCTGAATGAATGTGCTCAATTATTTCTGTGCATCTTAGGGTGCTTGAGTTTTTTAATTTGATATATTTAAATTTTTATTTGAATGCTTTTTTTTTAAGATCTAGATCCAGTAATTTGTAATTTTCTTTTGCCTCCCTCTACCAGATGGTTCAACGGCTAACCTTCAGGCGCCGCCTGTCTTACAACACAAACTCAAACCGTAGAAAAGTGTGAGTAAACTCTTGTGTTTCACTTAGGTGCAATAATATCGAAATTAGCAATAAGTAGAATTAGCATTCGGTTAATCCATCTTCGAATAGCGCATAGCTGCCAATCAGTTGGTATCAAACATATTTAGTACGTGTTTGACCTCTGGAGTATATTTGTAGATTTTTGGTTGAAAACATGTATTTGACGGTGCCCATTGAAAAATTGGGTGTTCCAATTGCTCAGTATTCGCTGCCAATTTTGGCAATAACATCCGGTTAGCCCAGCTGTTTACTGGACCCATTCACATTTTTAGCTTCTTATAGGTACCCCCTATGCTTCGTGGCACAGGGATCGGCTGCTGAGTGTCTAATCAATTAGTCTAGGCTCTTTCCAGTAAAAAAAAATGAGGAAAATAGTGTAATACTGATGGTCAATTAGTGTAATATTGCAGCGGCAATTGTGCTTAGCCACTGGCGATCTGTCCATCCGGGAATCCCCTGACTTTGTTTACTGGTGTTAGGCAGAGAGTTTGTTTCCAAGAATTCAGTTTTTGGGTGACTATTTTCAATTTGAAACCTATTTGAAACCTATTCGTTGTCAAGCGCCAATTCCTTCACAGTTTTTAATTTCGCAAGATCAAACAAATTCATATTTTGTATAGCAAGGCACATTCGCTGCCACTCTTTCACAGAGACACAGACACAACATTTATTTCCGGCGGACGGCGCATTATTGTATACTGCACAAGGTCTTTGATTTTATTGTACTATGTAGGGATTGGTCTATTTTTGGTCTGTGTTTATTTTGCAATTCTAAGCTAAAACAGTCACAAAACAAAACAAATTAAGAATTAAAAAAAATCTCAACATCCACTGTTGTAGGTTAATGGATGTTAAAATATCAAGGAAAATTATTTTCAAATAGGAAAAAAAAAACAAAAAAAATTATTCATGGTCTTAATTTAACGTACTGTTAACTTACATTTTTATTTCATGAATGCTGCTACGTTTGAAAGGTTAAAAGAATCTCAACTTAACCAATCAACCCTTCTACTATTAAGTTTCTTAGTCCAAACATTAAATCAATTGCAGGGTTAATCGGTGGCTTTTATTTGAAAAATTTTTCACTTGGGCTATTTAGCAACTTACAATAGCATGTGAACAATAGTGATGCGAGACTAGAATATATTGCTTGTCTTCTTAGGTCTCAAAAACCTCTACCTGAATGCCATTCAGATTCACTGTCATAGAAGTATAACATTTTCCAAGAGTATCCCTTGTAGACTAACTATGTTGTTTTGAAATTTATTTCTAAGGTCAAAGACACCAGGTGGTAAATTGGTCTACCTGTACCAGAAGAAATTGGCAAAGACACCTATATGCGGTGATTACAAAACCAAGCTTCGTGGGGTATGTATTGTATTCATGTATGCTTTTTCATTGCTCTCTTGTTCTTAAATTAAAGGCATGGCCCTCTGTTTCGAAGGTAGACCTGTTCTTTTTATAATTTGTTAAAGAAAGGGGGTTGAGGGTTGTTTGCAGACAAAGTGATGTTGCGCTTGATGCAGAGGTTGAATTGTGAAGACTTAACTCTAGATCAATTCATAGTTTGTTTATTTTCTTGGCAACAGGAAAAGAAACTATTTAGTTGGAATGCAATAACAGTTTATGTTTAACTTAGATATGGTGTCGAACAGTTAGAAAGGAATCTGGGTGTTACCCTTAATGTTACTATTTGTTTTTTCGTTACTGAGGATTCACTATCAAATAAATTAATCTGGGTGTTAACCTTAATGTTACTATTTGTTTTTTAGTTACTAAGGATTCATTATAATTATCAAACAGTCTCCTATTTTACATAATGTTAAAGGTTCAATGGCCAGCTTACTGTCTTTTGCTTTATTATGAGAAGTGATAGAATAAACTGTTTGCCCCTTTTTCATATTATGAGAAGTGATAATATAAACTGTTTGCCCTTTTTTCGTTGCTGTTCACATTTTGTTTATAAATCAGTTTGTTATTGACTGTTCCCTGCACTTTTTTTTTTTTGCCATTTGAACTCCCAAAGGTTAACAAAAGTGAAGGCTAAAAAAAAAAAGTGAAATGTGGACAAATCTTTTCATGTTAATTTTATACTAACTATGAATTAGTTTTTGACCTAACCTTGTATTGAAAAAAACCCTTCACCTTTACAACAATGGTTAGGTGAAAAATGAAAAACTTGTTATCTACATATTTGAAATATTTATAGAGAAAAAAATCAGACAACCAGAATACAGCTTGACTTTCTAATCTAAACAAGTTTCAATTGATTTGTCATCTACAGATCAAAGCTGTGCGTCCCCACAAACTTAGTGCTCTGAGCAAAAGACAGAAGACTGTTTCTAGAGCCTACGGAGGATCCCGTTGTCACAAAGCCGTAAGGGAGAGGTAAGCCACTGTCCAAACAGTTAGCTCTCTGCTGCTGAACTCAATCCCACTATAACTGCTACTAAAGCCACAGTTATAATCTAGAGAAGTACAGAATAAAATATTTAATGTAGATAAGGAGTAGATTTACAGTGATGCCAATTTTCTGTACATATTCAGAATTTCAGCGTGAAAAAGTATGCAGGTCAACGTTCAATGAAAATCATCTGTAAAGGGGTTATAAGATTCCATAAGGCTAAGCTATGTGACTCTAGTCTAAGCTAGATGTTAAAATTGGTCAAATTTTTTCTGGTTTGAGTCTCTTAATTTAAAGCTCACACCACCAAAAGGCATTTCAAAAGTACTATCTGTCAGGCAGAATTCAATGCTTATTGCTGACCAAGACATACCTTTAAAGGAAATTTTGTTGGAAGAAGGTTGCTGTAAAAAGAAAACATAAAGCTTTCATAAACACAGATTTTGATATGATGTAGGTAACTGTCTACTAATTCTAATCCTTTAATGTTCAGGTATGTCCCATTCTGCAATCCAAATTCTCTTAATTAGTATTGTAGATCAAATCCCAGGCAGTTCAAAATATGAGGTTTCCAGTGTTGTTGTTTTTTCATAAGTACTGTGCTAGATTGTTTGAGGGATGTTTCTTTGTTGGTATTTTTTCTTTCGAGTTTATTTCCTTTTGTCGATATCACAAAACATGAAGATTAAAATTTAATAGCTTTTGTGTAATCTTGAAATTTTTGTATCCACCTTCCAGGATTATCCGCGCTTTCCTGATTGAGGAACAAAAGATTGTTGCAAGGGTACTCAAAGCTCAGGAGGCCTCTAAGAAATAAATGATTTAAATGATATAAAAACTATATTTGATGTTTGTTTTTTCTTTTGATTAAGTTGTTTTTTTAAGTGCATGGTTTGTTGATTGTGAAAGAGATTGCCTATGTATGTATATAGTAGTTTGCTAATGCTATGAATGACAGTGATACTAGCTCACATTCACAAGCTTTCTTTTTCACAAATACAGGGGAATCGTATGATAAACAAGGCACAGCTAATTCATATGTTACTGTTAAATCTAAATGTGGGACACACTAAGCTTTTATACTGTGCTAAAGATGTTATCTTAATGCAGATTTCATAATTTATATCAGGTTATACTAGGGTTTGCGAAAGTAGATTATTTATTCCTACATTGAAAAATTTTTTAGAAATATTCTGAGGGGTTGAGAATGAGACTACTCGAGACGCAGTACATGTAGTTTGTCAATTGTATGGTCATCCAGTCATACAATTTCTCAACGTAACTGCAGATGCACAAAAAAATGTTCAAATGTAATAAGAATAACGCTGGTCACGTTAGAAAGAAACTACCTCATTTTAATTTGAACTTTCAAATAAAATCTGATAAATTAGAGATATTTGTACTAATTATGTTAGGTACTAAGTAGTAAGTAGAGCTTAACTTGTCCTGCGTATACATGTATACAGATGACTTAGCATCAAAGAAATAATACTTGGTTATGTCCTGATGCAAAACCATCACTTCAACTTAAGGGTTAACTCAGGTCTGCGTTGGAAAGTTAATGAAAACAAATGTAAAATGATGTATCACTATATCAAAAATTGAAATGGTCGGATGTCAGTATGGGGTCCGTCCACAATCCTGAGTGCTGAACTTGGACATTAAACAACAAAAACTAATGGGGGAAGAAAATGTATGACCCTGGTTTGATAAACATTGATAGTGGTGCCTTGTAAAAATAAACGTAACTTGTAGTTAGATGTAGAACAGGCAACGAGTTTATTTTCCTTTCGCAAACGACAGTACATGCGTATCTACTAAAAGCATAAAATGTGTACAGGTTAAAATTAAATGACACTTAAAAAATAACCCCATGACTTCATAAATAATAAAGTATGAAGCAATGCTTAGTTAGACTTAGACTTTTAGAGATTGGTTGTCTAAATTCTTGTAGAAATCCAAGGAACTGACAACTGTTATTACACTTACAGTCATGTATATTCATATTTTCACTTAGTTATATCTAAGTAAAATTCTAAATACCTTTTTCTTAAATTTTGAAAATGCATATTTGTGTTCACAATAACTTACATACAAATCTTTAAAAAAAAGTAAAATAGTTAGTGCTTCATACATTAATCTCCAGGGTGAATACCTGAAAAAGTTGCTCGTTTTATTATTTATATTATACCATTACCACATGAAATTTATATTACAGTTAGTGAGTTACACTGTAAATTCTAATCAGAATTCATTAAAATGGGGCTTATGGGGAAAAATAAGATTCAGAGAAATACTATAGCTGAAACAGGAGTCATGGCATCCCCGCCCTGTTTTGTGTGGCAGCACATAAAATTGTCAGACTTCAGTTTTGGGGTTCGTCCACAATGTGCCGTAGCCTACATAGTACCGATGTTGGACGTTAAACCAACTCAACATGCATGCAACATGTGGATCTGCAGGTCTGGAAACAGCAGTCTCCTTCGAGTCCTTGTACTGTGGTTCAGCCTGGGTCCGTGAAGGACCAGGTGTCGCCACGTAGATGCACTGTATAGGGCTTCCCATCCTCAGCAGCGAGAAACAAGGATGTGTTCTTGCTCCAATGTTATTCAGCATCTTCTTCTTCTGCAGTTTGCCTTTGACCAGAGTGAAGACGAGGTTCAGATCCACACTTGCAGTGACGAGAGCGTCTTCAATCTGGCCCCCGTGCGTGCCAAGACCAAAGCAGACGTTGCTGCTCAGAGGAAGTCCTCATCGACTCACCGATTGCTTCACTCAGACATGTGATGAGTTTGTACTGACATTAACCTCCAAGAAAGCCAACACCGTGGACCAAGCCGTCAGCATCTTTCCCTGCGTCTCCATTGGTGACCACACCCTGGAGCCGTGGTGGAAGACTTCACCTATCTGGGCTCACTATATCCAGTAACCTTTCATTGGACACTGAGCTGAATACATAACCATATCGGCAAAGCAGCTACAGCAATGGCCGGGTGGGGTATACCAGACTAGCGTCCTAAACGCGCTCCTCTACAGCAGTTAGCCATGAATCCTGTTATACATAGTATTGTACGCGCCAATAGGGCAGGCTCAATGCCTCCCACATGGGCGTCATCTGGCAGGACCGTGTCCCAAACAAAGACATGCTTGCCAGAGCAAATATCCCAAGTATGTTTGCCCATCTCTCCCGGTCCCACAGACGTCTACGCTGGCTCAGTCACGTGGTATGCTTGCAGGATGGCCGAATCCCAAATGGCGAGCTCGCTTCTTTACTTGGCATTAGACCAACCGGCTGGTCGTTTCTCAGGTTCAAGGATGTCTGCAACATAGACCTGAAGTTCAGCAACATCCGCCCCGCCGACCTTGAATCGACGGCTGCTGACTGAGACGCCCCGGGGCTCACACTCACGGTGAAAAGTGGCATGAAGCTGTGGGAGAGAAAAAGAACAGATCAGCGGGAGACGAAAGGACAACACAGACGACAGATGGCAGCATCAGTTGCAGTACCGGGAAAAGTTGAGACCGCTTCCGAGTTGGCCAGAATTGGTCTGATCAGCCACGACAGGCACTGCCATTCAATCACAGACTGACTTTACTAGGTACACAGTCTCCATTGTCTTCCGAGATAGATGGAAGCCAAAAACATTGTAAGCTTATTATGTTTTAGTTCTCAAAGGTTTGTATTGCAGTACATGTAACAAGTATGAAACCCAGTGTCACAGTCGGGTACGCTACACACGAAATCAAGACGAGTACGGAGTAGCCCCTACACTCTGCTTATCAATATCACATTCAAAACAACCTACTCTAGTTGCGAGTATGTTAATGTATTAGAAGACCATAAACAAGACAAAACAAAACAAAAAAGAACAAAACACACCCACACCAAGAAACAACAACAACAACAAACAAAACAACGTCTTGACATTCAATGAACGAAGGGCAAAAAAGACCCTGCAAATGGAATGTGTATGTTGGTATGTTAAATACATTTCCGATTCCGAACCATGGACCAAAATACAAATTGATAGTTTATTCACGTAAGTGTCCTCCTTTTGTTAGTTTATATAGGCCTACATGTATGTGCAATGCCAACAGTAGGCTAAAACTTTATGGCTGACCAGTTCCGAGACTAACTACTTTTCATAGTTTCTAGGTGCTACCACACAAATACAGGACGGGGGCATTGTAATATGACAATTAAAAGAGGACATGTAGCGCAAATAAAAAAAAAATACAGGAAAAAATGTCTAATAATAAACCAACAAAAAGTTATAATACATGTAGTGATGTACACCACAAGGCTGAATCACTAGTCGATGCACGAAAAATTTAAATCTCTCCCTCTCTCTCCCTCTCCCACTCTTTATATCGGTCTATCTTTTTCTTTGTCTGTACCTGTCTATCTATCTATCTATCTCGGTCTGCCTGTCTACCCCCCCCCCCCCCCCCAAAAAAAAACAACAACAAAATCCCCCCCCCCCAAACAAAAGAAACCGCAAAGTCTCCCTCCACGTATGTATCATATATTTTTTCATTTCGTGCAGAAAAAAGTGATAAAAACGAAGTACTTTTAAACCGACTATCGCAAAGCCACATTTAACTTGGCGTGGTCAAAATAAATTAAAAGCATTTTCAGTTGAATAAAATACAAAAACTAGCGTAGTATTCATGTATTGCTATGAGATATTAGTATATACATAAAAAAGTACACACCGTAGCATAAAAATAATAACTATGCTGTTTAAAAACAAACTGTTGATATGGGGTCTTATTATTCACACTTATTAGCGAGAAACAGACTGATGGATTTTATTTTGACTTTTATAGCTTGGATTTTGTCCCATTTGCCAGAAATTTGTTGTGTTTGTCCTTCACTCACCAAAATGGCATCTCCAAGAATAGTTCAGCAGGGTATCAAACAAGTGAAGCCTTTGATGTCAGTAGACAGAACAGAAGCAAGAAGAAGAGTATTAAATTTGTACAAAGCTTGGTACCGGCAAATTCCTTATGTTGGTAAGAAATACGACTATGGAATAGCCAATATAGGAGAGTCTATACGCACTAGGTCTATAGATCTCACTCTCTAGATTCTCATAAGAATCATGGTTATTCATTGCACTGACCAGAAAGTAGGAATTGACTATGCACCCAAATTGTCTTCATAAAATTCCATGTCAAAGTCGTTTGTTCTCTCTCTCTCTCTCTACTTCTCTCCGGCATCTATCTCTCTCACTTTTCTTTTTCTCTCTTTTTTGCGACGTCATTTTCCTACATCTCTCTCTGTGTCTCTCCCTCTTCTTTTTTTCGATCTCCCTTTCTTCTCTCTCTATCTTCCTCTCTCTCTCTCTCTCTCTCTCTCTCACACACAATCCATTCTGCTGTCTCTCCTTGGGTCGTTCTGTGTAAACTTGTCTTTCTGTTTTTCCTTTTTCTCTCTCTGAGGGAGATGGCACAAGGGCGCGCAGCTTCTATTGACAGAGCTACGGGTTTGATTTGCTTCTTTTTTTAATATAAAATACTGGTTGAGTAGGTGTCAGTTTGTAAACCTCTCTTAGATTCCGTTTTATTTCCTTAAATTATATGAAAGATCTTTTTCTCTACATGACTTTTCTTAAGTAATCAATGCATTCTAAAGACATGTCATGAGTGTGAGTACCTTTATAAATTTTAATATTTGAATGTTCGGAAATAGCGAATTAAAGACCCACAGTTTTAACATAAAATGATAGAGAAAAAAACAACAAAAAACTTAGGGAATCTATAAACATAGAAATTAGCCCAGATTACTCTGTTTTGAGGACTGATCACTTGTTTACCGACGCTAAGGCACATTGTCACACCCACTTTTCTTGTCTCCCGAGGGGCGGGTTCTTAGGCGGAGACCACTGTAGCTTAAAAAAGTTCTATTTTTAATCTATTTCATGATCAAATTAGAAAGTCAAGTGAATTTTTTCAAGTATTGGTTCTTAGATTTCTAGACGTTACAAGTTTACAACAAAGTAATACACAAATACTTGCATGATTTACCATTTGTGGCAACTTTTGATTTTTTAAGTGTCTGAAAACATAGGCCTGAAAACCATAATCTTGTCAAATCATACATTTTTGTATTGTATTGCCATAATACAGGATGGGGCATAGTTTGAATTTCAAAATAAACTTAGTATTTCTGGTGAAATGCCCTATTCTCAGTATAGTGAATTGAACTTGAAGCTTTCCTAAAGCAAGTACGTGGATCAGAGCTATTATATATTTTTGTAACAATTCTACACAAATCAAGTTGGATTCTAAGTCTTGTTTTCATCTATTTCTAAATCGCCCTAAAAATGTTTTGTTATGAAAAGATACACTGCAGAACATTGCTTCAAATGCACTTTTACTGAGGTTGAAAAGACAAATACTCTATAGTCTCTAAATCCATATAATGAGTTTTATATCTTTAGATGCCTTTAGTCTTTTAGCTCAAACTTACATGAGTGACTTGTGCCAAAAACACAGAAAAAGCCTCATTTATTTTTGTATCAAGTAGCAATCGCTCTCTTTAATAAGGCTACCATAAACTGTTCTGTTTTTTTTTGTTGTAATTTTGATTTATAAGGCTTTAAAAACATTTTAAATCACCAAGATCTCTATTACATGTATTATTTATTAATCCCCAAATAATTTTTTTTGTATCCACAGTGAAAGATTTTTATCTTCCAATTACAGTGGAGATGGGACGTAATAAAGTGCGGGAACTGTTCTTGAAAAACAAATATGTCACTGACATTAGAGCCATTGATATGTTGGTGATAAAGGTGAGATCTTGCTTAACTTGGTTACACGGATACAAACTCTTCTACAGTTTTTGTTTCTAAACTCTAAACAAGTCTATTTTTTATTCTGAAGATTTTGATAGTTTGAAATAATTACAAATTGAGTACAACTTCAACATATTGTTTGTTAGAGTGCCTTGTGATCATTCTTTAAATTTCTCACAGTTTCTAATAAATTACAGTGTATGTTTCTTTTTTTAATAATTTTCAAATGTCTTTTTTGCTTGTTAACCTTTTTCCATCACGCTCTGCACTGAACCGCACACTTTCCATGAAAAAAAAAAATCAATATCAAAGCTCTTTCCTTCTATTAATTCTAAAAAAAACGTATTTATCTGGCCTGCAGAGGCGGATTAAGTAAACATAGTTGGCATTAACACTTTTCCTCTAAAATTCCATTTTTGAGGCATGTCACATGGTTGATCAGGATTGCTTCATTTACAGTTTGCACGAGTTAGAACACAAAGATGATTTGTAAGACTGGGCTAATTAAGACTATTAATGGTGTTAGCTACTGCTTCTCAGAGAAAAACACAATTTAACAACAGCTAATTTGCACAGTTGATGTACATTCTGTTTAGGGCACCTATTGTAATTTGACTTTTTTCCCCTACTTTATAATATGACTATATCTCTCTCCCTTGCTCTGTGTTACCAGGGCCAGATGGATCTGGTAGAGACTGCCAACATCTGGAAGCAGAGGAACCACGTGATGATGTTCTTCCAAGACACTGTGAACCCCAAGCCTAAAGATTTCCTATCAAAGTTTTATGAAGGCCAGGATTAGTTAGTGGTAGTTTGTTACTTATTTAGGATTGTTTATGGTACACAGAAATGTTATACTTTTTACAAAAATAACACTTTTATTCATGAGGCTTGTGAAAAGGGGATAAAAGTCATAGAGCTGCTTGTTGTCCGACTTAAAAAGAAGTTCCTCTTCTCTTAGTATGAGTTAAGAGGATAAATGTGGTATGTAGTTATCCAAATGTGCATAAATTCTCCTCAGTTATTGTCCGTTATTTTCTTTGCTCTGCTCTGTTTAATGCCAGGCTGTATGACTGTATGCGTGAATCATAGTTCTCTTTATTTCAACATTTGAAAGGGAAAAAAGTGAAAGTGTGTAATGTATGAACAAACTCAAAGCCAATGTGCATTGAACAGTCATTTGAATTGAAAAGCCCACTTGCTGAGAATAAGTTTGGGCCAATGCAGTAAATAACTATAATAAAAAAAAACAACAACAAACAAACTTATATTTGTCTGTCTTTGTATAGCACAAGTTTGTATGTTAATTATTTGTTATTGTATTTTTGAAAAGTACATTATAATGTAACGCTTTAGCTTAGTTGTGTTAATCTGTAAGCCTAAAATTTATGTCAGTATGATTAAATACAAGTATCAACTTAAGTTAAGATGCAGATTTATTTCAAGATACACAAAAAAACTTGCACACCTTTATTTACAGACAAAGCCCTCCTTAATATTCTTTATAGGACAATCAGTGTTGCAAAAAAAAAAGAAAAAAGAAAGGGCATGTGCTTGAGGTCCAGGCTTTCAAAAATATCAACAAACTCTATAAAAGAAAATGAGGTTAGATGAAGCTTTACTTACAATACATGTACCAAGAAATATCAGTCTTCAATATACATGTATCAGATAGCTTTCATTTGTCCAATAAATTGATCTCAATAAGTGTTGAGAAATAAAATTGTTAAGAATCATATGAAAATTTATTGAAGGAGGCTTCCAAAATTGTGCAATTTTTGTCTCAAGAAAATCTAGACAGTACATGTACTACTAAGACTGATTTGTGTACACTCATAAGACTCGTAAATGTACACAGTAAAGTTTCCACTAGTAGAAATCTATAAATATAATGCATACAAATTATCAGCTAAAATTCGAAAACTGTCAAAGCCTTTATTTACTTAATGCCAAAAAATCTTGAAAGATATGATTGAAATGGAAGAATAATTGTAATTAGAGAGAAAGAGAAAAGCAACAAACTCTGTAGTTAAACAGACGCTCTGTACCCATCCACATATATTTCCCATTTGAGAGAAGGTCACTGTTACTAAGTAATACAGATAGTATTGCTATAAATAAGTACCGGGCTAAATGCTAGAAAGGCAGAGATTATTGGTTGAGGATTTTACTTTATATTTCATCAAGATCGGTTCAGTAGCACATAATTTATGCAAATTGAAAACTCAGGGTAAAAACACAAACAGTATTGGTTGTTTTTCAGGGAATTAATGATGTAATCATTGGGTGCAGGTGATTCGTCTAAGTAGCTGTATCATGCTTGGTAATGGATGTGCATACACATAGTAAATGCAATTTAAATGGCATGAAAATACAGAATATGCAGTCAGAATACAAAACCAGAAATCTTTATTCATACCTCGAGGGAAAACTTAAAAAATACACTTTTTGTACTACAGAAACATTACAAATTTACATCGATAACAAAATATGAAACTTCAAAATAAATTTCTGGTAATCACACTAAGTGGCCATACTTTTAATTAAAAAAAAAAAAGTCACCAATCAATGACATCAAGGCTGTCAATGTCTTACTTTTAGTTACATGTTAAAATGCATTTTAAACCATTGTATTCTGAATGTGGAGTATGTCTTGACTATTTCATAGTCAAAATGAAGTGATACTCATTTCAATTACGTGTAATGCTGTAAAAGTATAGGCATGTATCCAGTTTGAAGTTACAGCCAGAACCAGTTAGGTTGTCTCTCCATCTCCCCCAACGCAATGCTCATACCCAATGTATATATAAATATTAATTAGTGCTCGCAATGGAATCCGAATTTAACTGCATGCACTATGATTCTACAAAAAATAAGTTCACACGCTTCTTTCACCCCATACAGTAAAAGTACTAAAACTAAAAGAATATTCTTAACGAAACACTCTGTCTGTCTGTTTGTCTTTTATGTCTCTGTCTCACTATTTTTCTGTCCCTTTGTCTCCCCATGTCTTTGTCTCTCTGTCCCTCTTTCTCTTCATGTATTTGTCTGTCTGCCTGTTTATATATCTGTGTGAGTGTCTCACTATCTGATGAATGTCTCTCCGTCTATGTCTGTCTACCTGTCTTCTCATTCTCTCTCTCTCTCTCTCTCTCTCTCTCTCTCTCTCCCTCTCTCTCTCTCCTTCCTCTCACCCTAACCCTCCTCGACTAATAATACACGAAAACTGACACGCCAGTCCCACAACAAATCAAGGCAAATCATAACCTCAACATATACAAAAGTAATACGAGCATCCCCAAGGTGCGAGCACCTCTCGCTCATCCTGACTCCATGTCTCTCCTCATGCTTGCAGAACCTCCCACTCCCTCTACTCCATAGTCCTCACAGAACAGTTCGTCCTACTCCTAGTCCTAGTCTTAGTCCTACAAGCCTTGCGATAACGGGTCCATAACGGAGCGGAGACGATAGGTAAGGTTGTTGATGTTGAGTTGGTTTAACGCCCAACATCAGCACTATGTAGACTATATTGTGGACTGACTCCAAATCTGACGTCTGACAATTTTATGTACTGCCACACACGAGACAGGGCGGGGATACCACGACTCCTGTCTCAACCAGTCACATTAAACTGACACCGACCCAACCAGTAGGGACCTTTTGCGTCGGAAGCCGATGTTCTACCCCAGGACCACCGCGCCCCCCACGATAGCACAGGTAGAAGATTTTGCTCGAATTGGTAAGGGAATCTGTGCCGGCGTCTAACCAAAGCCAATCATAGGTCTATCCTAAACTTACGGAGCAAATGAGCGTTTAGAAAATCGCATGTCTGAAACAGAGGCCTGATTATGTTATCCGTTATCTTAGTGTAGATCGCAAAGCATGGACTGTCGTACTAGTAGCCTGCACGTATAATGTCCTCATCAGCCAGAAGGGGGTAGTTGGACTCCAGAGAGCGCCCGTAAAGTGACAAGGGCGACAACCTTTATTAACTCGGTAAAGACTGGACTCGCCAAGGCGGCGGACAGTGGGGCTAGGGTAGCCTCCCCTGAGAGCCGGGGTCTCGCTCTCCCTCAGTCTCACTCTGTCTCGGCCTCGTTATGGGGAAATGTGATAGGGACAGCAAGGCCGTTGGTCCCCGTAATTTACTGGACAGTGAGGGTGAGAGAGAGAGAGAGAGAGAGAGAGAGAGAGAGAGAGAGAGAGCGAACAAGATCTTTTGGATGAATTTGAAGAATACACTCTAATATTAAGTTGTACCACAAAAGGTAATGGTTGAAATTATAGGTATTAGAGGAAGGTAATGGGTAAATGTTTCACGTAATTGTTTGAGGTCTTTGTCGTTGTCAAATTTATTAAATAATATTAAAAAACAAAAAAAAAAAAAAAAAAAAAAATCCAACCAATAGCGACATATAGCTTATTATGAGCGGGTGTATCATTTTTTTGTTTCTTTAAAATACATTTTGTGATAACATTGTTCTAGAAACTATTGTTTTATTTATTGACACCTTTCCAATATGCAAATGTCCAAGTTGGCCTTGGTCATCTGTGTTGATCTCTGTGACTCTGACGATTGAGCACACTCGAAAAATTTTACTCACTGAGGGATACAATCAATCATCTGTTTACTACTTCTTCGCCTTAGCAGATTTTACAAAAAACAACATTAAGTGAAAGCCTTTTGTAGAGGACGCAAACACAGGCATTTGGTGGGAAAACTTAACATTCAGACTGTTAGCAAAGGTTTATACTACGAGCGTAATTTTACAAAACAAAAGCCTTCAAATGACAACAAGGAAAGAAAAGTCTGATTAAATAATAAAAAGAAGCGCCTTTAGACCGTTTATCTAGCCACCATGCACACACACACACACACACACACACGTACACAACAAACAACATTGAATAATGTATCTTTTTGATCAGTAGTTTGTGATGTTACCTCGGTAATTATATAGTTCACGAAGCAAATTTGGAAATCCTCATACATGGCTTTTTTCACTTACCGCACCAAAGTATCACATTACAATCAATTCAATATGACAAGGGAAAACACAAATATTTACATCGCTTTTATAACACATAGCCTTAGTTTAATGTTTTACATTCCTGCAATTTCCCGAAAATATTATCACTTCAAAGCTTCAAATTTTGAATAGCACTGTATTTAATTAATGTTAAATTGCTACATGTATGTATCATGTATGTAGTTATCATCATATTTAACCCTAACTATAAGTGCTTTTTTCTCTTCTTTTTTTTTCCGTTTTTTGTTTTGTTTCCTTGCCCCCTAGGTCGCAGGATGTCAGTCTATGAAAATTTACTATTTAAATAGTCAAAATAGATTATATTTACGAAATATACAGAATTTCAAAGAAAAATTCACTTGCCAAGAATTTTGATTTGTTATTTATTTGTGAAAACTGCGAAGCTTGGAATATTTTTTTAATCACCCCCCTTCCCAACATAGTTTAAGGTTAAATATTTTGCAGTTATGGTACATCTTATTTCATCGTTACTGTTGTGGACTGAGTCAGGGGGTAAAAGCAGACAACCGTAGCCTTCCATGGGAGATAACTACCATATTTCAAACCTAGATGCGATTCTTTGGAAAATGGACAATCTGCTCATTGCTTCTTCTTCTTCTTCTTCTTCTTCTTCTTCTTCTTCTCGTTCTCCAACACTCTCTTCAAATTCTGATCCCAGCCTGGGCAATGAAGGCTACCGTTTTCTCTAGCTCAGGAAGGGGCCCGTATAGCTTCGTGTGCATGTCTATTCTCTCCCTCCAGATGGACTGTCTAACATTGCTGTATATCCTGCAATCCTGTAGCACATGTTGGGCTGTTTCTGCTGCCTGTCCACACAAGCAGAGATCTGTTTCGCCGACTTTAAATATCTTGTGGATGTGGTATTACTAAGTATCAGTACTCTCTTTATCTGTCTATCGTTCTCTAGAGCTCTTGCTCTCCCTTCCTCTGATCCCGTACCTATCTCTTTTCCTCTCTCCCTCTCTCTATTTCTTCTTTCTCTTCCAAACGACCTCATTTCACTACTCACTCTCGAGATCATTGTCACATCCTTCTTCATTTACTCACTGCAACTCTCTACCATTTTTTTTGCCGAGCACTTTTTCATTTGTCACCTAGCACTTCTTGTCACGTGACACGAGAGGCAGTAATTAACTCCCTTGAACCGAGAAATAAGCAGGGTTGATTCCCTTCTCCCATCCATTCTTATCACAATTGTAGTCTCTCTCTCTCTCTCTCTATCTCTCTCTCTCTCTTTCTCTATCTCTCTCTGTCTGTATCTCCCTCTCTCTCTCTCTCTCTCTCTCTCTCTCTCTCTGACATATTATTAACGTGCACAACTATTCGTCTCTTTGTTTTTGAATAGAGGACGTGCTTTTACATATAATTAAAGATTGACATTTAATTTCTGTTTAATTAAGACAAGTATGTCCTTCTATCGTATGGGTTTGTTCTTTTTTATACTTATCGTTTTCTTTCATCGTTCTCTCCCTCCTCCCCCCACACCCCCCTCTCTCTCTCTCTCTCTCTCTCTCTCTCTCTCTCTTTGTCTCCCTCACTCACACACACACTGTATATAAAATATACACACATTTTATTATATTCTATTTAGTTTCATAATCATGCCCGCCCACTCTCTTCACTCTCCACCTTCACTCACGGCCTGATTCAATTATAAGACATTTAATCCAACGCCCACACACCACCTAGGTGTATTTTCCAACTTTCTTATAAGACTTCACACAACACATTAGGCTGTCTTAGGATATAGCACATAAACATTGTCAGGCCCTGATAGGATTAGGATTATTAATTTTGAACGTACGGGAACAATGCGAATGTTTTTGCTGGTTATGATGAAATACAACACTGGGCTCATGATAGTCGATTTGGTAATGGGAAGGCGAGATAATGATTCCAGTAACAAGGAGACGCTCTTGATCATTAAAATAATCTGATATAACTATGTTTTTGAGAGAGAGAAACAGAGTGAGAGAAAGAAAACTGGAGAGAAACAGGGATAAAAAAAGAGAGAGAGATGGAAAAGGTAGTGGTCAAAAGAGAAAGAGAAAGAGAGCTGAAGAGAGAGAGAGAGGGAGGAAAAAAAAAGAGAGAGAAATGGAAACGTTAGGGGTCAAGAGAGAACGAGAGCTGGAGAGAGAGGGGGAGGGAAAAAAAAAAAAAAGAGAGAGAGAGAGAGAGAGAGAGAGAGAGAGAGAGAGAGAGAGAGAGAGAAAGAGAGACAGAGACAGA
>RQTK01000763.1:71295-83303 GCA_003991915.1 Elysia chlorotica | reverse complement strand
ACTACTACTACTACTACTACTACTACTACTACTACTACTACTACTACTACTACTACTACTACTACTACTACTACTACTACTACTACTTATAATTATTATTGACGAATCCAAAAGACGAAACATATAAATGTATTTTTTCTATAATTTCTAGTTGTGTTTGATTTATTGTGTCCCTCAGTTGCTAAGTTTTGCGGAGAGAGATAGAGAGAGAGAGAGAGAGAGAGAGAGAGAGAGAGAGAGAGGGGGGAGTTTATACTTTTTACCAGAACGTATGTCTCAGCTGGTCGCATCACATCGTGCCACACCTATCCAACCAGAAGGGGTGGAAATTCGACAAATCGTTTTGCCTTATTGTGTGGATCGACACCCCACCCATTCAATTATCAAATTTCAACCTTAATCAAAAATGGAAATTATACAAAAAGGACTTAAACATCGAAGAAAATGATATTATTGGAGTACAAAGTTTTATTATCAACGGCTTTTCACTCTGTCGAGTGATACATTTTCAACAAATAGATAGGAACCCCAGGTATTTGTGGGGATTCTGGGATGGACAAAACTGAAAAGGGTTACTGGTGAGTTTGAAGTGTCTTGAAACTAAACATTATGATTCTTCAGAATAAGTAAAACAAGTTTAAGAACTAAAATGTTTTCATGAAGAGACTACCAACTCTTCCTTCCACTGGCAAACGCTCATGAGACGTCCTTGTAAACTTTTGTTTTGTTTTCTCGTTTTTTCGTTTAATTACTATTTGTTCTCTTTTTGTTTGGGCATTTTTATAATTCATAAGAAAATTGACCCACATGCTTTTATTTGCTTTTTCAACGGGTCATTGAATTTCTTAATTAGGCACAATTTTGACCTATGATTTTACAATTAACCAAGCATTTTAACGAAACGGCGCAGTGTGCACGTATAACTTTGCGCGCTTTTAAAATATATAATATTTACCGCGCGTGAACTTGTTGAACCAGAAAAAGCCCCGTGCAAAGATATATATTTTATACTTGTGTATTTTGAACAGCCTTAAGAAAATAATATAGGTTTTAGTTGAAGTAGGACTCAGAAAGAGCTAAATCAATGAAAGGACACTTATAATCCGCTCTCAGAATATTTTCACTGAATAAGCTGCTCACTAAGCAGGATAAAATTGTAAACGCAGGGCCTTGGAGAGTCAAGTTACCCAACCTAGTACCTCAATTTTACTTCCGTTTGAGCTATTTACTACTCAAAATGGCGATTGTAAGCTAGCGAAACAAAACATTTTTGGGAGATACTGAAAAACAAATTTGCATTGATCTTTCTATTCTTGTAACGGGTTTAGAGCATGGAGTACTAATATAGTAAGCTATGGTTAAGAGCAAAATATTTGCGCACAGAAACTTTTGTCGATTTGATGAGCCGTTTCTCTATTTTCTTGATACAAAAATTCGGGACATATTGTGTTGAATATAGATAGCTACAGTAATCATAGAATCAATATAGAAAAAAAATTCGCACTTCAATGACTCTCGACAAAGAAAATAGTATTAGATGCAAGAAACACCCAAACACCCACGCCCATTATGAAAGCTGTTTAATATTCTCAAAATATAGATCAAGCTTCTTTTAAGAACATATAAAAGCTCTAAATTTTCCTTGGAGATATAAGGCGCGCTGGTTTTTAACCCCTAGACTGGCTAATTTTCTCACTAAATGATAGTCTTTAACTTGTCGGAAATGCGAAGTGTTTATCCGTGCGAGATGAGAGTTGTCTGGTCGTACACTTTGCAGCCTATCTAAATTTAGCTCCTAGATCTACGTGAGGGAAAATTTGCCACCAACTAATCTCTGAGGCAAAATTATAGGAATTAACTGTGTGCGCCTGAAATAAACAGGGAAACGAGCGTCCATACCAAATGATTTTTTCTAATACCTGCTATCAGGCGGTTTATTCAGCTTCAGCAAGTGACTGGTGTATGTTCAGCTCATAATATATAAGACAAATCAGCACATATAAGACCAATTATTATCGCACTATTTGGATATGATGAAGACGACTCGTCAGAGGCAGATGAGATCACGCTAAGTATAAAATTGTAATGGTTACTTTGTAATTACTCGACAAACAGCGTCTGATGCTAGAACAGATACAGATCTATACAGCGACAGAAATGCTGAGAAAACAGCGTGTTGTGGCAAGTAAGTGAGTGGATTGGTTTTTTACCGTCCAACGTCAACAGCACTGTTATATTTTAGACGGATTCCAAGACCAACATCTGAAATTTGCTGCCACATAGAGACAATGCGGGGATTCTTGAACTTCTGTTTCATTCCGTCACGTTTTAATGTAGATTGAGGCAACATAAATGGAACGTCTGAAATTTAAGGCAGACACACACACACACACACACACACAAAGACTGTCCTTTTTAAAAAAGTATACGTAGAACAAAACAATATAATACATGTAATTTGTTCTGACGGTACTAAGAGTTTTTAAATTTTACGCTTGCGTCAGTTGAAACTTTATAAATATGACTGATGTAGGTCTAAAGGTATTTCAAACACAATTTACTGGGTCGACTATAGTCTTGTCTGCATATCAGGGCCAAACAAATTATAACTGATTGACTGGGTTGGGTAAAAAACAAAACACAAAAAGTTGATACCACATATAGGCGCACGAACGCAACGAAAAAAACAACAAAAAAAACAACAACAACAAAATAACAACCAACAAATCAGTTGCGCTGCAGGTCAGGAGCCAATGGGATCAGAGCAGAAATTCTCGACTGGAAAATCATCCGATGGAAAATGAGCGATCTACCTGAATTGAAATCAAACGACCCCTGCCATATTGATTATAAGTAAGCTGTTTATAAACACGCAAACATCACAATGCATATAGCATCCTCTTGTATGCATAAGCTCCCCTCAAAGATTATTATAAAATTATTATAGTTCTAAGGCTCAAATGGACTTTTGATCATTTGAACAACTCAGCAATCTGCTACTTTTATGTTAGAAATAACACATCTGAGACACTTGACATTTGAAGCATAAAAGGCTGATATACCATGTTCTTTATTTAAAACAACTAAAACATCCATTACACTAACAACAACAGAAATAAACATAGCTATAAATAACTCCAAAACTAACAACATAACAACAAAAAACAACAACAACAACAACAACAACAAATACAAATACAAACAACAATGATGAGAACAACAACAACATCCAACCACACATGTAACTATTATTTAGCGTACGCGAAAACACATGTTTACATACGTTTTGACACTAAACAAATAACATTACTGAAAGAATCAAGCTAAAAAATGTATTCAGCTTTTAGTACATCAAAAAGATGCCTCATTTTTCTGTCCTTTTTCATCTTTACCGATTTATTTTTGGGCAGAAACACGTACCCGTGTGTTTACTGAATATGAAGAACTATCGGCAATCAATTACATTATATAGAAGAAAAAAAATATTGTAATAAAGTAAAGAAAAGGTCTTTTTTCTTACTTTTGTGTTGCAGCTGTTGTAATTTGTGTTTTCTTGTGTTGCTTCAAACAACTTGCAACTGTAGTGGTTTATATGAAGAGAAAGAGTCGTGGGTAAAAATGACGATGATGATGATGATAATACAACAACAACAACAACAACAACAACAGCAGCAGCACCACCACCAACAACAACAAAAACAAAATAACAAAGACCATTGCAAAACCGACGAGAAAAAAGTGAATTAAAATAGAAAAAAAAACAAGCGCATTTTCCTGACAGAAAACCCAAACGCAGGCAGGCACATCTGTAAAACAACTAATTCTATATAGGCCTTCTTATTGTTAGGTTTTAATGCCCTCGCAACGATGCATGGTTAATGATCCATGAGTAAGCTGGTGAAATCATGATTATGAAATACCGGTGCTTAGGTCCTTTTAGAAACAAGGCAGGGAGACGTCAGTGTGTAGGTCTATGGTGCATTAGGAATCACAGTAAAGAATTACAGTATCGGTATTAGATTAAGCCCTGCCCTATAGACTGAACATCACGCAGATGAAATTAATAAATTGTCAGTGTATGCCCTTACGCACAAACTCGAAAACTATGTTAGTAAGTACAACGTTGTACATACTAACCCATGGAAGTGACATGTCGCGTCATTCAATATACATTACTAAAGATAAGTTTTAAGTATGAAATTGCTTGAAATTAGGGATTTCATTTATTAAACGCACGGTGCAGTGCAAAAAGAATAACTACGATTCTAATGTGCACCCCCCCCTCCCCAAACAAACAAACAAAAGAAATAAAGAAACAAACAAAATTAAAAATAACCAACAGCCCTCCCCCCAAAACAACAACAACAACAACAACAACAACAACAACAACAACAACAAATAAAAGAAACAAAACACCCCAAAAAAAAAACAAAAAAAAAAAAAAACAAAATAAAAAAAACAACATCTATACATTACAGTATACGGAAGCACGAGAATACAAGCCTCAGGAAATAAGCAAAAAATCAAGCGACCTAACGGAAATATGTACATGGAGAAGTGGGCATGCAGGTTGGAGTGGGATATTTCTTGAAACTTATTTACGCGTCGGAAGCGGATGTTCTACCCCAGGGCTACCGCGCTCCCCTGTTAGGTAGAGAGACAAAGAGAGAGAGAGAGAGAGAGAGAGAGAGAGAGAGAGAGAGAGAGAGAGAGAGAACTAAATTGGGATCCCCGATGCTTGGTCGGTCAGGTAATACTGACATCAACACAATCCCCGTTAAATCTAGGTTACAGCTATATTTACAATCCAACTCAAGCTTTCCCACACCATCATTATCGGCGAGCTAGAAAAATAAGACGATCTGAGAAGGAATCGAATCTGCAACTTTCCAATTAGAAGGCACGCGCCCTTTCCTTGGACGACCCTGTTCCCCAAGAGTCAGACTATAGAAGAAAAATATATATTTACATTTGCAACTAAGTACAAAGAGAAAGTAATATTAGACATCGTCTATGGCAAGTCGCGGGTCTAAACCTTTTCTGTTAGTAACAATGTAGAACTAGTACCCGTTATTTGTATCCTGTCTAATGGTGTAAAAAACGCCATCTATCATCTCCCTCTGCGATCATGCTCCAAGATTCCAAGACTTCAAGCTTGCCGCGGACCAGAGCTACCAACCTCATGCCCAAAAAAGCGTATTTTATGGGTATTTCAAAACACTTTTTAGGCTATAATAATACTTTTTGATGGCTGTCTGGACCTCCTACGCGATAATCCTTCTATGAGCTTAGTGGCAAGGGGAAAGCACTCGCGATGATCCTGAAGGGATTTTAGTGGCAAGGGGGGAGCACTCAAGATCAGCTCACACCCTCTGATCGCGCGTGCCACCCAACCTCTCTTGCCAGGCTCCTCTCGGCTCACGCCCGTGCCTCGCGCGCTCTCTACGCTCTAGGTCTAGATTCTAAATCTTTACTCACCGTTCCTCGCTCAAGTGATTTCTGTCGGACCGAAAGTTATGGCTTGCACTTCTTCCAGGTAAGTGCAATTTTTTGTTGCTTATAGGAAATTTTTTCGCCACTAGGACGACATGGTTTATGGGATGTTTAACTTGTATATACTCGTGTTTTTTGTGATTGTTCTTTGAATAATGGTTACAAGTATATGCATGTGTTGTACCGAGGACACCAACCTTATACCACACGAAGTCATGTATGTATTGATGCCTATGACTAAATTATTTTGTTTACTAGTTTTAACTGTCTAACTTAAAGATCAGATTCATATTTTGAAAGATCAATTTACTGAGTGGGCTTAAGCCAATTTAGAGACTGATAATTCTATCTGTGTATCATATATTTTCTTCTGGTTTACTTTTTAAACCAATAATTGTAAAATACTGAATGCAAACGACTTTGCAACGATAGAAATATTGAAAGATCGAAAAGTCTACAGAATGAGTTAGAGATGAAAAAAGTGTAAAAACTAAACGCTATTTTACAGTAATGAAATAACCAATGTTAGATACCCATTGTCGCAAGCCTGTTGTGATCTAGTAAAGGTGATATGAAAGATTAGTGACTCTGGAGAATCGTGTTGAAAGTGAGGGGAAGTCTTTATAAGTATGATGGCGCTGACTTACACTGCGTCGGTATCTGTAGTAAGGTGTTAATGCCTGGCTAAGAGATGGTGTGAGGAGAGAGAGGTGAGGGTTAGGCCACGGGAACACAATCAGGGTAATTAGACTGCGCTGCTGTTTTCCTTCTTCCCGATTCTCATTTTAAATAGCTGAGGAAGAAAAGACGATCTTAGAACGTGAGAGACTTAGAAGACGAAACAAACAAAATAAAAAGTCGGGAAAAGATAGAAAATGACGTTTCGTGCCAAGTTTCAGAAACGTCACTATGCAAGGGAGCATAGCGTCAAAATGCGTGCGATCTCTTGATGGGTTTTGGAGTGAACAAAAGAAAAACCCGAAATTTTCCTTTTTTTTGTGTGGCTAAAACTAGAGCTACCAAAACATATGCCAAAAAGCGTATTTTTAGGCGTTTTCTCACACATTATTGTTTGACTAAAAGAGACTTTGCTGTATGGCATGGTCGACATGTCTACAAAACACAGCGTGTGGCTCTGCCTGTGGTGGAAGATCGGTGATGAACTCAGGTCGTAATTATTTTCGCTGTGCTGCTTATGATACATGTCGAAGAATGTTAACGCCGAGGTCGCTGTCCGTACAAACAATGGCAACTACCTTGAGGTTCAAAATGCTCTATTGTTTTTTTTTTTAAATTATTACTGCGCATCAATATCGTAGCGTTTTTTCTCTCGAATTCTGAAAAAAGCTTTGTGAAGTCATCATTTTGATATTATGTTCACTATTTGAGTTTTGGGTAATAGCACATAAAGCCGTGAAAGAAGCTTATACGATAGGATAAGATGGGTTAAAATAAGATAAGATACACTTTTATTGTCCGATAAAGAAAGTTGTCACCGTGGTTAGATCGACATATCATTACAAGTATTTAATACATATAGTGAAGATGTATATAAATATACATGAAAGGTGTTTATAGATTTTAATATTTTATTTGCATAATTCACTGTGATATTATTATATATCAAATGAGGAAAAATCATATAACATTATTGTATAGTTTAAAAAATGTCACTACGATCTTGAAACGTACGGATCAGAACAGAAGGTACTGTATGTGTCACTTATTAGGTCTACGACATAATTATCTTTCAAAGAACTCTCGGAAACTACACGTAAAACTTCATATTTCTCAAAATACCATATGTTACTCGGATGCAACAAGATAAAATTATGGTACCATGAATTGTCTAAATTTGTTGTTTTTTTTTTATATCCCCATCGTACTTTAGAATCTGTGTAAGAGCTAGACTTACACATTTTTGGTCAATGTTTAGTCAACTAAAAGTGGATTTATTATTCTCTCCTTGAAAAAAAATGGATGTACAAATTAAGTTTGAATAAGAATAAGATATTTACACTTTCATAATAATGCCTTGTTATAAAAAAACAAAGGACCAAGAATAAAAGTACACAAAAAGCCGTTGCTTCTTTATCCCCCACCTGAAATATCTGAAGAAAAAGTGTCAAAAAGCACTCAATCTTATTGAAACTTTATGCGGCACAGAGAGTCCCTCCTCTACCTCTATCGCTCTCTGATACGGCCTAAACTCGATTACGGCAGCTTAGTGTATGGCTCTGCCAGGGCATCTTATAATTATAAACATTGCTAGATACTATACACCACCTAGAACTGCGTCTCAGCCTCGAGACCTTTCGTACCACCCCAGTAGAAAGCCTTTATGTAGCTGGAGACGAACCAGCCCTGACAGAAAGAAGAGACAAACTATCCTTACAATACGCCGGTAATCTAAAATCTTCACCGAACGCTTTCCCCTTTGGAATCCGTGTTCAGCAACTCCTTGAAATCGACTAGATGCTAACCAAAGTTTTGGAAATTCCTCCCTGGACGCTGGAAAGACCAGAAAGCATTCTTGACCTGGCAGCTCTCCAGAAGGACAAAACCGCTCTAGAATTGAATAGAAAAAAGTTTGAAGAAATCATACAAAATATTCCGATACTATCACTTTCACTGACTGTTCTACAGATGAGACCTGCGTCAGAACTGCCTGCCACTCATCCTCTGCAGATAAATGTTGCGGGGTTAGCGCGAAGGCGTCAATATATATTGCGGAGGCAGTTGTCCTGTGCATGGCACTCGACACTGTCTCCACCAAAAGACAAAATTTTTATCTTTTCTGACTCTCGCTTTCCCTGGTGAAGGCAGTCGGATAGGCTGATTTGAAAAATCCGAAAATTCTTTATATTTTAAGAAAAACTATTGAACTACAAAAAAAAAAAGACGGTAAAAATTACGCTCTTCTGGATAATAAACTATATTAAAATTGTTGGAAATGAAATGGCTTATGAGCTCGAAAAGCCAACCATACATAAGTTTAAAAGAGAAAACTGGAAAGCGCGATGGAATAACCTGACAAACAACCACTACACTGTGTCCAACCACATTTAGCGCGAGTGTACTCGATCGAGTCCGACTGGGATATTCTCATCTTACCCACCCTTCCTACTGAGAGGTGAAGAGCCTCTACTGTGTCATCCCTGCAACTGTTAATTAGCCATTAGTCATATTCTGGCTGACTGTCCACTTTTTCACCGAGAGAGAAATCTGCACCTAGCTTCCAAACCATTAGATAGCATATTATGTAAGTCCTCAACAAATACTGAGGTTTCTAAAGGACATTGATCTGTATAATAAAATTTAACTGTGTCGTCCTGCACCGGGATCTCTTTGCATGCTGCACATACACTTCACTTTAAACCAACCTTCTTATGCACAATTTGTATGCTTTTACCACTCAGAGAAATAAAGGAGTCCACGTTTCTGCTAGTGTAATGTATTAACTGTCTTAGGAAATAATGGGCACAATATAGTTGTTACTGTGCTGAGATGCTTAAAAACAAACTCACTCACTCAATCTCATGACAGCGGTTTAAAAGGAACGGTTCTGACATTCATAAAATGTGTCCTGATCCAGACAAAGGGAAAGGGCAGTATTTAAAATGCGCAAAGCAGATATACAAACAATCTTTAACACAAGTAGAGTGTTTAATATGTTTATTCTATTCTCGGCTTTAAAATATCTATGGGTCTGTTCTTAATGGGGTTTTTAATTGTTCCACAAACCCCTTTGATCTTTCACTCAGTAGACAAGCCTCGTTATAATTATTCTGACAACAATTGATGTGAAACTGCAGCTTCATTGATCGAAATGTATTCTTCTAATGAACGACATTCCGAAAATACTGGAATTAAATTGTTGTCTTTCCTATTTATTTTGTATGAAATATTAAAGTTAACAAGATAATTATAAATCAATTGTTTTTTCCTTCTGTTGCAGTGATGGTGTAAATTGGTACCCAGGGAAATCAAATACACCATAGCATCTTCGACAAAGAGAAGAGGAGGACTGTGACAGATTTGGGACTGCTTTTGGATTTTAAACACGCTCCAATTTATATCAAGACGATCCTGATTTCTACTCATCCATACCAGCTTGCCTAAATTTTCCCACACGAGTGTGTTCTTGGATTTGATCCACGCTCCAACCTATATCGAGACAATTCTAATTTTTACCCAGCCATCCCAGCTTGTTTAAATTTCCCCACACGAGCGTTTTCTTGGATTTGAACCACGCTCCAATCTATATAAAAAAATACCGACCTCTACCAACCCATCCCAGCTTGCTGCAATTTCCCAGGTCTTTGGGTTTGGAAGACACCCATCCAGCCCAGCTGCCTGCCTCCCTCTCATCCACGCGTGTCGGACTTCAGCCTGGTCATGGTCTGGACTGGAGCCACTCGCCTGTAGGGCCCTCCAGGTGGAATGAATATCTGACACGTTAAACCCAGAAAAAACATCTCATCTAGGAAAGTGCCGGTACTTGCGCTACCCAAGTTGCCAGGCTCTAGGCGGGCTCCAGGACTAAAATAACAATTGCCCTGGCTCGATTCTCCTCCTGCCACCTGCGATCACAATACACATACGAGACAAAGGCTGCCCAACAATTCCATTCGGAATGTCATACCACAGACTGATGGCTTTACAATCATAGGTAATGTCCATACGTTTTTCCTTGATGAGTTTTCACTGTCTCCAAATTATTTGTGTTTCCAGCATTTTGTTCAGCTTCCCAAAATCTCTCCACCTCGTTTCATTATGTTCTTTCTCTGTGTATTCTTCCTTTTCTTTTTCCCATCTATATTTTTGTCGTTGTCATTTTTGTTGTTATTGATGTTGTTGTTACTGTTGTTGCCCCTGCTCTTGGTGTTATCTTAGTATAATTTTTATTGTTATTATTATTATTATTATTATTATTATTATTATTATTATTATTATTATTATTATTATTATTATTATTATTATTATTATTATTATTATTTGTATTATTGCTGTTGTTGTTGTTTTATTAGTAGTTGGGAACCCACAAAATTGCTAGAGATTGTTGGGTTAACAAAGCTGGAGTATTACAGATGAATTTCAAATGAGATCCGTGTTCCTTCAGAATAATCTTTAGAAATTAAAACTGTTTTCACGAAGAAATATACCATGCTGTGAAAACACGCTTATAGGACATCATTGTAATTCCTTTTCTTGCTTTTTTCTCTCGTTTTTTCGGTTTGATTGTTAAACTTATCTTTTGTTTGGACATGTGTATAAGCCATTAGAAAACGAACTCACGTGTTGTTCATTGTTATAAAACACCATTGGGTTTCTTAAAGTACTTTATTCCATAGTTTTCAATAATTACATTGTGACGAACCGGTGCAGCTTGCACTTTAAAATTTGTACGCTTATTAAAAAAAAAAATTAGTGGGTATATCAGATTCGTATCTAATCGACTTTCGTCTTATTGGCGCAGTTATATATCGAGTGGCTAAGAGTTTTCTTTTCACTTTTTAGCTCAAAACGCCTAAATGAGAAAAATGAAGAGTGTTTGCATAAATTCTAGATTATGGCCATGTAAATCTATGAAACTTTACAAGGCATCGCATTTGTAGAAAAGCCTGTCCCTCAGTAAAAAGCCGTTGCCATATCAATTTTGGGCTTAGCTTTATTGTAATAAGAATAATATTGTTATTATTTTTATTATTATTATTATTATTATTATTATTATTATTATTATTATTATTATTATTATTATTATTATTATTATTATTATTATTATTATCATTACTTCTCTAAACATATCATTATGTAGAGTTGAAGAGCGAACTCTTTTCCCATTAGCGAAGCTTCGCCTCAACATATGAGTTAAAATATTAAACTTTAGCCGCGAAATCTGGGAAACGTTTATGGCAGTTTTTAATGATCTTCATGAGGAAGTTAAGCGCGAAACTTGTGAGGTCTGAAAAATTCATTACACTTTAAATTAATGCGGGATGTAGAATGGTTAAGCAGCACATTGTAACGTGTAAATTTTAAAATTCTCGCTCACATAAGCTGGGCTTGCAAGAGCTGAAATTTAGATTACTACTAGATTTCAATAACTAGCTATTGAGTATAAAGAAAATAGTAACCTAATACATGGATGCAGTTTACAAAATGGAAAAAAACTAAAATGTCTTTTAAAAGTTTACAATATAAACTTATTAATTCAAGAAATGTAGGCCGACAATATCCAACTTTTCGATCCTTTACCTATACCTTTCTACTGATGATAATAAAACAAAAAAGCGAATAAGTTAATGTCAATTGAAAGAGTGACGCAAAAACCGGATTTTTGTGTGTGTGAATAAGTCAGCATAATTCAATAGAAATTAAACCTAAAGTGCTACATTATCAGCTGTGTCCTATCACCACTTTTCCTCTCATATATTTTATGATGTAAGCTCAATTAATGGAAGCCAATTTTCAATGCCCCCCCCCCCCCCCCCCCCTCCTTCTTTTTTTTTTTT
>RQTK01000763.1:11737-47861 GCA_003991915.1 Elysia chlorotica | reverse complement strand
GGGGAGAAAAAGACAAATGCAGTAAAACAAAGATGAGCTAAACCTTGCATATTTATGAATTTATGAAAGAAGGACTCACTTTGGAAACTTTGGGAATTTACAGTAATGTAGTACTAGAGCTTAATCTTCGGCCATATACAAGGAAGAAAGAACTAGAGCTAAATCTCGCCTTTTTATTAGAGGACAGCAAAACAGAGATATAATTAAATCCTTAAAACTAAGGCCGTGTACAGCAAGATTTGGATAGAGCTCTGGCCTCTTTGTTAAGAGTACTCGCTATGGAAACTTCACAGATGTACGACAATGTAGAGATCAGGCTAGATCTTAACACTTTTTAATAGCGTTTGGTGCGTGATCGTTAGGCAGAGCTTAAATCTTTCTTTAGGGGATAAACATAAAATTAATGACATTAAGGAGAAATGACGTTTTTCAACACAGTGAAGTAAAAGCTCTTGTGGCGGAAGAATACGGGGCAAGTCGTGACTGACGGCTTGTTGTGAGAGTTATCTCTCATTCTTCTGGGATAGGAGATATTTTTACATACATTCCAATTATTATCAATAAAAAAACAACACTCCAAGTCCCAATGAATATGAAATTCATTAAACGATGTACGCGATTTTCTACAGATATATTCATAGCTTTTTTATGTCAGGTTTTTTCTTATTGTAAGCTTATTTTAATTTCTTTGGACTTAGTTAATACAGGAAGCGTTAACAATCTTTATCTCCAAGGATAGCACAAAAGAGAGCATGTTATTTATTAATTGGATTTTAAAGACAAAACCCTTTAAGACATTGTTATACACACAAAAAAACAACAAACAAACGAACAAACACACTTTACAACCATTTGTGCAACATCAGTTTTTAAGCATTAATTTTCAAAACAAACAAAAAATATAAATTATATCATTATCAACAACAACAACAATAACAACAACACCAACAAATGCAGCATGCACGTCATCATCATCAACATCATCATCATCACATCATCATCATCATCATCATCATCATCATCATCATCATCATCATCATCATCATCATCATCATCATCATCATACTTATCATAATCATCATCAACAACAACAACAACTACGCCATCATCATAAACAGCAACAACAATAACATCACAGCTAAAACAAACTGATAACGAGCGGGTTCCAGGCGTTGAGCCACATGAGATGGAAGAGCCGCCGGCAATTCTAATCATTAGGAGTTGCTTTTTTTATTTAAGGACAGCAGTCTTAATCATCAGAACAGCGTGAAGCGAGAGGTTAACTGAGCGAGGTTTGTGGAACGAGATTTTAATAGAGCCCGCGAAATAGAGCCCGTCTCCTTTCGATTTCAATGCCCGAGCAATTTGTCTGCTTTCGGTTTCAATGCCCGAGCAAATCGTCTACTTTCGGTTTCAATGCCCGAGCAATTCGTCTACTTTCGTACTTTCGGTTTCAATGCCCCGAGCGAATCGACTACTTTCGGCTTCAATGCATCTGTTAGCAAAGACAGGAAAAGTGGGTGAGGGCGGGGGAGGGGGGGGGGTACCAAAATAACGTCCTGTCATAAAGTAGTTCTTCGCCCGAGAACAATGATTGCCGCTCGCCATGGTTTTGGTGAACATCCACCGTCACTGCTCTCAATCTCAACATGTTTGTCAACATAACTCTCCACTGGTTAAGCAACGCTCAAGAAGCCATCTCGAATAGTAAAGATATAAATGGTGTGTGTTGGTCGGTCATTTCTGGAGCCCAGTATTACTAAAGAGGCTTTATTGCGGATATTTCCCAAGACTAATCTCTGACACATTTTACGAGCTGCAAGTTTGCCAGAAAGATAGAACAATGATATCTGGACATTTGTCTCACTCGCAGACAGTCACCTTTTACCGACACCGATACAATCAGTAGGGAGAGATCTGGGAAAAGAGAGCATATGAAGAAAAAAAAGCCTTTTCAATTTTTATAGCTGGGGGCGTGGTGGCACTGGGGTAGAACGTCGGTTTCCGATGAAAAAGGTCTGCACTTCGAGCCCCGGCTATTTCACTCCCTACTGGTTGGGTCGGTGTCAGTTTAATGTGACCGATGAGACAGGAGTCATGGTATCCCGCTCCTGTCTCTGTGTGCAGCACATGAATTGCATACTCAGTCTTGGGGCCCGTCCACAATATAGTCTACATAGTGCTGATGTTGGACGCTAAACGAGCTCAACTCAACTCTAACAAAGTGCTGTTAAAAAGAACTTTTCATCTATTCTAATGCACACACACACACACACACACGCGCGCGCACTCTTAATCACACAGCCCGGCTAAGCCAAAACACACACGAAGAAAATGACAAGTTGTGTTACCTTTTCCCCCAGAGAGATCAGCCAAGAGAAACAAAGGGGATGGGAAGATATCCATTTCCTCATCTTTAGCTAAATATAAGGTCGATATTTAAGCAAAGAATATCCCCCCCCCCCCCTCTCCCTTTCCATACAGTATAATACACTCTCAGACACACAATGCGACCAGAGAGGGTTAAATAGTGAGAGGTTTTTCTGGGAGAATTTTGCGTATACGAGTTAGGATAATTACGGCGGTTCCTTCTTTTTTAAAACCTTAGTAAAAACCTAGTCTGAACATTACTCAACCGCTTTAATTATAACAAAGAAATAGAGTGACACGCGTCACGTTATCTCCCCGTGTCAATACCATTGTGAGCTCTTTACATTTAATTCCTTCTCACTAAAGTCTATTGTGTCTGGTATCACCCCTACCTCCTCCTTGTAGACACTCCCCCCCCCCCCCCACACACACAATGCTCAATGTACATAAATATATACTTTGTACCAATCCTATCTCTGTCATTCACTATTTTGTCATCAGTTCATCAATAGTACTTTGATCCCAAATTAAACGTCTAGATCAAGTTGATGCTGACAAACTCGACCTCTTCTTTCTCGCAATTCAGAGTTTATCCCGAGATCTATGGTGCTAACTATACGTAGGAAACAAAGTTAGGCGTCCGACTATGATATTTAAATATATATGAAGTCCGATGCATAAATCTGATTTCTCGTTGTACTTAGTACCTGTAGAGAGTTCCGCTACTCTCTATGGGCGCGTTCTATGCAGACTTTAGATGCTTTGCGATTACAGCGCCTTTAAAGAAAACGAAGACGATAGAAAAGGGAATCTGCACCGGCGTCCAATCATAGCTCTAACGCAGAGTTACGGAGCCAATGAGCGATCAGAAAATCCGATGTCTAAATGGCGTTATTACGTCACCCCCATCGTCGTGAATATCGCAAAGTCTGTGATCCCTCAGTAATGGCGGGTGAGACTCCATCACAGTGAGCAAACAGGGGGTCAACTGGGCCCTGGTTTATCTGGGTGGTCAGTCCACAGTGGACTTAGTCCTTAGTCTGATGTCTCCATCACAGTGAGCAAACAGGGGGTCAACTGGGCCCTGGCTTATCTGGGTGGTCAGTCCACAGTGGACTTAGTCCTTAGTCTGATGACCACACGGCCTTTGGTCAATGGGGAATGGATAAGGTTAGAGTGTAGAGTGCTTTGAGGGAGAGGGGGGGGGCGTTTAGGACACATAATTATTCCTTTTCATTATGTGTTTGAACTGTAGCGACGTGTTAGATTGAAGCGATTGAGCTTCAGTTGTTTTAATGTGATTTACCATGAAAGATGAACAAGGAATATATATCAAAGACAAGATAACAAGATTAATTCACTGGGTCCAACATTAGTCCTTACTTTGGAACCTATCAACAAATTAAATCATGCAGTTATTTTGCTCAGTGTTTGATGTCTCATAAATAACTATGAAATATATAAACCTGTGTATGATTCTATGTAGGTGTACCCTTCTTTGTTCATCATTCTGTACCAATCTCTTTCGCCATCAATAATATTGTTATTTCGACGTGATAATTTGGATGGAAAGCCAAATGCTCAGCAAAAAAAAAATAAAATATAAATTGTTAAAAGGGCAACACAACCAAATCATAAGCATGCACAAATATCACTTTTTTACAGTGATGTTCTCCATTTTTTATTTTATAAAAGTATAACATTATGGTTACGTTTTTAACTACTTGACAAAGTGAAAAAAGATGAATATAACATATCTTTACGTTTAATTAAAATTTTGGGGTCCCTCATCCCTTTCGACCCTCTCTATTTCTCCTTCCTCCCTCTCTCAATCTCCTGATTTCTATACACCCAGAGGGGTTTTATTTATTTATACCTAAAATTCTCTTTTCCTCAATCTCCATATTTCTCTATTTCTCCACTTTTCCCAAGCTCTATTTAACAATTTTTTTAAATGTATCTATCTATCTATCTATCTATCTATCTATCTATCTATCTATCTATCTATTTATTATCTCTCCAGCATCGTTCTCCTTTCTCTTTGTCTACTGTTTACACTCCCCCTCCACACACACACCTTACATCCTCTGCCCTCAATAACGGGTTACTATTATTCGAACCGCCACAGGCTATGGTTCCACCCAGTTTCAATAAATTATGATTGCGACCATAAATAATCGCTTGGTTCTATGGTTTTTGAGCCGATATTAGAAATATCTTAGTCTTAACAAGACTATACACCCAAAACCTTTTCTCCATGTTTTTTTTTGTCGTTGTGAATTTTTGCTTGTTCTTTCCCCCCAGAACACACGCCTAAGATAGAGTCTCCATGGACTAACCACTCCAGAAGCTTGTTGATGTCTCTCCGCGACAAGGAATAGATCCAACTTTGCGTCATGATTCTAGTTTCGGTCCGACTCTACAGTTTTCTGTGTTTCTGTATGAAAGGTGAGTAGCAATACAAAAATACCTTATATTAAATTGTATTTTTTCTTCTTTAGATAAACCGCGGTAAGTAATTTCTTACTTCAAGCTACTGGTTTCATTACCAACGTCCTCAGGAAGTAGACATATACTAATTATGTCCCTTGGGTATTTTCATGGTAAATAGAAATAACGGATGTAAGATAGTTGGGTTTCCTTTGATTTGCTTTTTATTGGCAATGTGGCTTTTTGGTTTAGGATTGTATGGTGATGATTTCCTAAACAATCTATTTATAAGAAAATGTTCAATACTTAAAGAATATTAAGCAATACGAATTTTGTCAAGATAAAATCATCCGTTTCTCTCTCACACACATCATGTCTGTTTGTATGTCTGTCTGTCTGTCTATGTCTCAGAGGGAGGGGGGGGGGGGGGGGGGGAGGAGGATATTGAAGTCAAAAGTAAGGTGCTAGAGGAGAGGGGTAGAGGTTGGGTGGAGAAACAAGTGTTTAGCTCATCATAAAAAAACAACATTTTTAATGAGAATGGGGAGCGCAGAGAGATAGAGAGTGAAAGAGAGAGAGAGAGACAGACAGAGAGAAACAGAGAGAACTAGAGAGAGAGGAGAAATAAAAATCGAAAACGTGAGTCTTCTATGCTGTTTTTTTTAATAGGTAATTGTGGTCATTCAGTTTTTGCACCCTCTCATCTCAGCTTGCTTTTTTAGTTTCTTCAATAAATAGGCGAAATTGATAGGCTTCAAAGCTCCTTAATTGTTTTTTAATATTAGAATGATTAATCCTTAATTGGGATTAAAGAAATAAAGTTCACCTAATTCGGAAATAAATTGAAGGCAAAGGAAAGTTCATGGTGTCGGATTATTCGTCTGATTATGTTGTTTTTTTTCGAACTAAGATAATAGAGGACACCCTGATGAAAAACAAAAGAGAAAAAAAGGTTTCCCATGGATATATCATTTTCAACAAATGCCAAATGTTTTTAAACGCAAAAGTTTAACAAAGAATGCAAATTAGTGAGAGGCTTCACAGTGGATATTTGGCGTATGTGTAGACTCACAATAGAAAAGCTTTGTCCCTGAATAAACCTTTTTTAACCTGAGAATAACACCTCCCTCTTTTCTGAGCTAACTTGGGAGGTCCGTGTAGGTCCTGTGTTTGTACATGTAGAATTTTAAGTTATCCGAAGAGACGTCATGGTTTCGCTTGTCCTCCAGAATTTCAGCGCTTTTTGTCAAAAGAGCAGTTGGGGAGCTGGGGACCATGCACACGTTAGAGAACTACAACCAGAGCCCAAATTGCGGGCAATCATTGAGCTATGTAGCGTCGAGACTAACGTACAGATTTCAAAACCGTAATTGGTACACCGGATCCCGTAAGTACAACGTCGCGGTAAATTAAGACTAATCCTAAGTCCCTCTTTATCGAGCATACTTAGGACGAGTTGTAGGCTAGCGCAACGTTGTACTTACGCCCCCATGAGCTGGACAGGTTGATAAAGATTTGCGAGTCGGTTTGGCGGGTCTAGCCACACCCGCGGGTTGTCGATCTATCGGTAATAGCACAGCCTTCCCGGCAGCCCCGGTCATTGACGGAAGTTGTCGCCGCTACCTTGGTTTCCGGTCGCAAATTATGGGATGGAATTTCCTCGGCACAAAACCGATACCGTTGAGGACTAGGTCCTAGGCGGTCCTCCGCGGTTCCCCCTGTGGTGTGAATATCTAACTTCATTGGAATGGATTCGAAGTACGGAAAGTTTGGGTTTTAGCTAGAGCGCTCCACCGCGGTATAAAAAAGAAAAGATTCGGTTAGGGTTATCGATTCTCGGTGACTAAGTCGAAATTTATGATGAAAGGTTCCTTTTGTAAAAAGAACTTTTATTTCCCGAAAACTCAAACTGCTCTGTGAAATCATCCCTGTCAAAGAAAAATCTGGAAATTGGGAAAACTACCAGTATAATCTCCTTTTTCATTTAGGAGTGATTTATTTATATAGACTGTTAAAAAAACGTGAGCGATGCTATTTGTTCTGTTTGCGCTAGAAACGTGGGAGTTTTATAGGAGATAATTGGCGTTGAAATGAGTAGTCGTTTTGTGGAGAGAGAACGTAGGGTGGAGGGAAAGAGGAAAATGTGAAACAAAAAAGAGATGCTTGTATGTTGAAATGGGTTAAGAGGGTGATAGCGAGATCTCTTATAGACAAGATAACAGTGGGATGTAAAGAATAAGAATAGTGGATGTAAAGGCAAGGCAAAAGCATTGGAACATGTAGAAGAGAATAGGGAGAAAAATGCTGTCGCCTGAAAAGACAATAGACATTAAGCAGGAAAACCAATTTTCCCTGACATAATTTACAACAAAACAACGAGAAAGCACACCATTATAATATTCAAAGCCTGAGAAATATATATAGTACCAAAAGAAAGAAGAAGCAAGAATGGGATCAATGATATTACCAGATCTAGTGACTCCCCCGACAATTATTTTCCCTCCACTGGGTGCCTTGTCGCGCTGATCAAACTTCCCCTAAATCGATGTCATCCCAAGGACTCGGCCAATATTGGTATGATTGAGGCATTTCTTCGATAAGGCAGACGCCACGTTTTATTAATTTTTGTCTCTTCTTTTCCCGCCAACCCTCTATGGAATAATGCGTCTTCCACAGCTATTGTTCTTGTCCTTCCTGTTCGTCCTGCTTTAGCTCTAGTTAAATGTCGATGAAAAAAATATATGGAGCATTATTACAAATCTTTACAAATCCTCGATAATGATTTTGACGAAAATAGAAAAAGGCAGTTCAGAAGTTAAACTGTCATCTTCTATTTTTTTAAATTAAAATTTCAATTTAAATCAGCTTGCAATGGAAAGTAGTATCATATTATAACAAGCGCCTATAATTCCACTATGCCTTAAATAAAACCAAATGTCATTCTGGTTTCTCTGTACGTCATCACGACTGTTACCCTTTATCTTGTTTTGACATTGTCATAGACACCATAATCACATATATAATATTTTTACGTGTGTGTAAATTTTTTTGTTATAGAAGATCTTGAAACGAGCGTACTTTTTTAAAACATACTATTTATGTCAATCTCGTATTGTTAGTGTACCAGCTTTTTTTTTCACCCCATTATTGTGCCAACGCTTGTCTCTAAAACTCGTTTCTTCTTTTCCTTCATAAATTAATTTTGAAGAAAAAGAACTAAGAGCTTTGGTTTATGACAGTATGTCCACTTTGTGACATGCTGAGAATTATTGTGGTCCTCATATTTTTCTTTACTAACCTCAGCCCTTATTGCAGTTTACTTCCTCTTTTTTTAAATTTCGTTTTAGTTCATAATGTTTTCGCCATTCCCATTCCTTGTTTATCCTTGCGCACCAATGTCATTATGTTGTCGTTATTTTCACTGAATTACACGATTAGTAATATTCTATTCTCAAGTATAAATAATAATCTCTTCTCGTGGCCACACTTTGGCAGAATCATTAACTTTCTGATAAAGTAACAAAAGAAAACACATGCCAAATGCTCTGAATATTTAAGACCTGGTATTGTACATGTCTTTCCTCCTTATTACTCTCATGCAATTGACTCAGATGACAGCTTTAACGCAGTTGATTATTTTGCATCATCTAAAACAAACTCTATATGAGGAAAAGGACACACGGTGAGACTCGAACCATGGGCCTCTCAGTCTAGAGCTCTCACCGATTGAGCTACGAGCGTATTGGCATGCTCTCTGTAGAGTGAAGGAGAGAGTTTTCGCGCTCTCTCTGGGTTTTAACGTCTCTTAGGTTCCCCTGTAGGGTCATATACGTCGAGGACCCCACAACCTACGTCTGACATTTTTACGTGCTGCCACACACGAGGCCGGGCGGGGATACTATGACTTCTGTCTCAGCCAGTCACATTATACTGACACCGATCCAACCAGTTTCGGGGCGAATATCGTACAAATAAATCGGCTGATCATGGGATTAGATCCGCGGACCTCCTGATCTGGAGACCAACACTCTAGAGCTATCGGCATTTGTACCCATCTCCATTTTATACAAACACAGACATACATCTGTGCAAACAATGGAGGGGATCTGCTCTTTTGTCTCTGGCCCTGTCGGTCAGTCGCAGGGGGAAATCATGGATCATGGCGGGCAAACACTGGAGTTGGACGATCTGGTAGTAAAGTGAGTGGATGTGAAGGAGGGGTGGACATTTGGGGCGTTGGACATGGGTCAGTGAGACAGATGAAGGATCAGGGAAACAGACCGACCTACCAACACAGACAGACATAAAGGCAGACATATTGAGAAAGAGAGAGAGAGAGAGAGAGAGAGAGAGAGAGAGAGAGAGAGAGAGAGAGAGAGATATCAAATAACTGATGCATTAACCTTTGAAGAATAAATAGCAGAAGTCATGATAAAACGGGTGCATTCAAAGAGTTTCAAGATCATTTGAAAGAAAAGTTTAGGTAGGTCCAATATACTACTAAACTACGACATCTCTGACAAATTTAGTCAACTTATTGACAATTTGGTGGACGCCCTCAGATTCAATTCACGCATCATTAAAAATAAACATATATGATAAAATATGCATTAAAATTTTGAAAGACCTAAAAGTTCACAAGTTTTAATATACATTTTCCTCAACAACTAAAGTTCTATCCAGAAGCCATTGACAATAATCAAATTGTGCACAAAATACGTCGAAACATCAACTCTGAATGAAGGAGCGGAACACATGTATTTGCGATCCGTTCATTAAAATGGCTACCCGAGGCACAGTTTTGATTGGTTTAGCCGGGCGAACTAACTCTAGAAAATTAAGGGCTAGCCGGGCGGAAGGGCAGATGCCTGGAGCCCTTTGACTAGGTACCCACTGCGCGAGATAGATCTCTGTAGAGCTCAGAGCAAATTTCTATTTTTTCCTCTCTAATAATGGTTTGGATCGCATAATGTTGCTTGTCTATCTGGTATTTTCGCATAGAAAAAGGAAATATCTTGATAGATGATGTTCAAAGGTCAATGGGAACGTTTTAGGAACATTTTAGTGTGTGGCTCGATTACAGAAAGTGGAAGGCAAACAAATATCTAAAAACTAGGCTAAGTCTGTTGTGAGATTAAATAGATTAGACCTTCCACACGCATATATTTACAATAAAACTAAGCTTGAAAACATGGAAAAATTTTAACTTAAATATATGCCTTATTTCATTTCAATGGTGTATCGAATTTTTTTGTGTGCATATACATATCTATTTATAATAGAAAAAAGAACAAGAGCCTGATTGGGGAAAATTTTTAATCAATAAAATAATTTTTATTTATTTTTAATTGTGTATATCATGCATTAAGTCTCTCGAGAATATTATACCCAAGCAACCTTCCTCAATGAAATGGGACTATTCTTTGTTTTGAGCAAATTTAAGACTACCGCTCTTGTAATATAAAGTACAAATAAAGTAGTAAAAGACTGTGGAAAACATTATCTTTACCAATAGCCTATGTTTCATTTCAAAATCTGCGTGTCTTTCTTAATTCTAAATCTCATTTGGAATGTAACGAATTTCTCAGATACTCAGCATAATTATTTGTTTGCCCTCATCATAGATTTTTCTAAAAGTTTGTTCCGATCCCTTCGCTATAAATAGTTTCTCCGTTGGACATAATTCATTGATGCACTTGAGAATTGAGTGTTGCCATTGAAATAGATAATTTTCTGAACAATGCTTCTTTGTACAAGATTTCTGTATGGTGTTGCAACTATTATCTATTTCATTAATTTTTGGTTCTTGTAAACAAATTTTTCAATTTATTATTAATGAGCCATTCATTCTCGACAGCTCAAAAGTATTATAGATAATTATCTTAGAATTTTCTAGATGATGATTGACTAGTTATTAATTTCATTTTCGATTCACCTGATTAAAAAAAAGATACAAACATTTGTCTCGATCTGCCTGTTTGCGTGGTTATTAATGTGCGTTATGTCTCCCAGCGTGTTTGTATGTCCCTATCCTACTTGTGCCCGGACCTCTAGCGCTCTCTCTCTCTCTCTCTCTCTCTCTCTCTCTCTCTCTCTCTCTCTCTCTCTCTCTCTCTCTCTCTCTCTCTCTCTCTCTCTCTCTGTTTACTCATGTGTTGTTTGCATGTCAGTTTGTGTCCGGCAGGCTAGTCTATTTCTTTTCTTCAATCCTTTGTTGTGCGTGTTCTTTCTTTCCCTGCGTCTCTCTGTCTCTGTCACTGTCTCTGCCTGTCTGTCTTTCTATCTGTCTGTCGGTCTATATGTCTGTTTTCCCCCATCTCTCTCTCTCTCTCTCTCTCTCTCTCTCTCTCTCTCTCTCTCTCTCTCTCTCTCTCTCTCTCTCTGCTCTATCTATCTCTCTCTCGCTCTATCTACAGTCTCTCTCTCTCTCTCTCTCTCTCTCTCTCTCTCTCTCTCTGTGTTTAAAAACATAATCTGTAAATGACATGAAACAAACTTTCATGAACAAATATACGTAAAATATGTCTGTAAATATCATGTAGTATATTCTCTTATTTGAACAAATAATTACAAAAAAAATCATATAATTAAGAGCGAAACAGAGACAATTTGACGATACAGACACAGGAATAACAAAATTATTTAGAAGGAAATAAAGATGAACGGAAGAAAGAAAGAGAGAGAGAGAGAGAGAGAGAGAGAGAGAGAGAGAGAGAGAGAGAGAGAGAGAGAGAGAGAGAGAGAGAGAAAATAAACATAAGAGAAGAAGAAAGAGAGACAGAGAGAAGTAAGAAAAAAAATACATTTAAAGATAAGAAACCATGTTCGACGTGTACACTGATTTATTGTCACACACCCACACTGACAGAGATAAGGCTTTGGTTGATGCATCAATTGGCACTCCCGCCCTGCAGCAAGAAGGATCAACTGGGCATAATTGGCACCCACACCCTGCAGCAAGAAGGATCAACTGGGCAGAGCACATTGATCAATTGCCACCATAGCAAGTATAGTAACTCCAACCAGAGTGTTAGGAAGTCAGAACTGCTCATCGTTATCACACACATATACATCAGAGCTCTTGCGATAGTAGGGTCCAATGCGTACACGAAGACGACGGATAAGAAAAGCTGCACTACCGTTGCATGCACAAACATGGCGTAGCTTATGTCTCATCGCAAGGCTTATTATTCTTGAAATTATCATTACGATGAGGCGTAAGCTACGTATTGTTTGTGCATTCTACCCCTAGCGGCTGGTCATAACTCTAGATCATAGACTTACAGAATCAATCAACGATCAAAAACCAAACGACTAAATGGCGTGATTAAGTCACCGCTATTCACATGTGGTTCGCAAATTCTGTATGAATTGATGGAAAGTCGTTGGCGGTTTTTGAATCGACTGATCCCCGATTGATCAGGTAAGCCCCCGGCATCCTGCTCAAATCAGGATCATGAGTTGTAAGCAACGCCACAGAATGGCGAAATATCAGCGGGAAATGAAAACATGGATTGGACAGGAAGTCTAACACGAAAAAAAAAAACCTCTCGACTTCTTCCGTCTTCTTGCTTGGCTGGCGAAGTATTGGTGGATCCGCCAACTTGCGGCAAGAATCGGATTTAGACAAGTTTTCTTAATAATCATGATAATAATAAAAAAAAATTATAATAATAATACTCATACTACTGCAACAACTTCTACTACTACTACTACTACTACTACTACTACTACTACTACTACTACTACTACTACTACTACTACTACTACTACTACTACTACTACTACTTTGGTTGCTTGATGGGTTGGCGGCTGTGTATTAGGTTGTTGTTGGTGTTGTTATTGATGCTATAATTGTCAATGTTTCTGTTGCTTTTGTTTTTGTTTTTGTTCTACCGGCGGAACAATGTGCTTGCGATTGTCAGACCCAATAAAAATTTCGATCTGACAAAGAAAACTCAAGTACACAGAACAAGAAGGGATCTGAGATCGATATAAACACCCAGTGAAGCTCGATTACTACAGCCATCCGCTGTCTTTTGTTGTTGTTTTTCTTCTTCTTGTTGTTGTTTTTTATCTTCATTACTGGGTCGTATTTGAAAAAAAAGTATTTGTAAAGGATAAAAGCACAGTTGTTGCAAAGTTTTAGTTTTTAAAGGTTTTCAAATAATTGTCAGCAGTTATCATAGTGCATACTGATGGGAATACTGAGATTTTAAACCTTCACAATCATACTGTTCCTTTTCAAACTCTGTCTATTTCCTACAATCTATATCATCAGTTATTAGAAAAAAGGATTGAGACGAAAATCCTGGTTGATTTATCAGTTACACGGTGGATCTTTTTCCATAAGCGTCCTTATCCGTTCAAATCTTTCCTCCTCACAGTTTATTGTGTCTCTAGCTCCCAGTCCTTCTTAAAGCTTTCCTTTTTGTCCCTGCCCGCCTGTCTTTGTATATACCTCTAGTTCTATTTTTCCCTGACTCTTCTATATGCCTGTCTCTTTAACTATAGCTGTATACACATCATCTACTTTTTAAACAAATATTTCCTGCCTATCTCTCTCTCTCTCTCTCTCTCTCTCTCTCTCTCTCTCTCTCTATCTATCTCCCTCCCTTCTCTCTCTCTTACTCTCACTCTCTCTCTCTTTCCCTCCCTCTCTGTATGCTTTTATGCCTTAACTCTTCTCAGACCTCTTTCCCTCCCTGGTAACTCTCTATCTCTATTTACAAAAATCCTAACTTTTTCTACTCTGCGCCCCTTTCTTGCAACTGTTACTTTACTGAGTTTTAAAAAAATCCTCTTCACTCTCCATACCAGTAATACACATAATTATGTATTTGCAGACGATTGACTTTTGGCGTTTGGTATAGTGTTTCAGTATTTAACACGAAACGGTTCTTATTGTCAAAATCAGTGCCTTACACCTACATGAAGTTATTAGAAATCCATAGCCTTTGGTAAGGCACCATACATCAACTATCATTTGTGAGGAAGTAAATTGATTTCTTATCGTCTAAAGTCAGCAGCAAGGCTAGATTTTATCCTGAGCAGATATTAAAACCAACGTGCTTCCACAGAGAGGAACAGCGGGGATAACTCTGACTCCTATCTCAGCGAGTAACATTTACTGACACCGACTCAACCAGTGGGAAACGAAATTGGACAGAGACATTTTACTTCATCGTGGATTTCGAACCAGAGACCTCCCCATAAGGAGACCGACGCTCCATCACTTGAGCCATTTTGCGTATCATAGTTTCATATTCATTTAGACTTGATTAACGCTATAAAGAGCGCCGTTGACGAGAAAGTACAATCAGCCACACAAACAAACATGCACATAATATACACTGAAGAAAATTGGTATCAGAGTCAATAGCAATTATTTCCTCATAGATTTTCGGGTCTCTCAATATAACATGTGGGACTTATTATGATCTGTAAAACAAAAATCTCTTTTTGAGCCTAGTGACCAATCTTATCACACCCCACCTTTCTCCGTCGCTCTAAAAAACTCCATTTACATTGTGGACGATTGGCTGTGACGATCGGACTAAAGAACTCTGCGTGTGAGTCCTAATTAGTGGCAACCGCAAACTTTACCCACAGACGGGTGGTAGGAAATACTGTTTGTTTTATTGCTTACTTAGTTCCTTAGTCAGAACTAGGCATCTCGTGGAGGGATCCCTGAACTCAGGTTTAAGAGTTTTAGATATTTAAATACCACACAGAGCCACATCGAAAATGCCTTCCGTCTTAGCTGGTTATGTTATATGAACACCAACTCAAACAGTAGGAAGAAGCAAGGCGGCCTGTTGGTTATTCGAACCCCCCAGACCTCCTAATTATAATCCACGCGCTTTACCGACTCAGTTTTATCACCCCCCCCCCTCCTTCATTTTAAATAGGAGATCAATGCATTTAAGAAGCTCAATATTTTCGTTTTAAGTTGGAGGCGCGGTAAGAATGGGATAAGGACAACAGCTTTCGGCGCAGGGGGTCTAGTTCGAGCCCTGCTCTCGCGGACACGTTTCTCATTAATAGTAAAGTCATTTCCAGTATAAAGTGGAGCGGCCAAATCCCGAGTATCATGCTATGGGGTCCCTCGCTGAGTTAGAACTTTTTTAAAACCTAGCAGAAGTTGAACGTTAAAGACAGCTTCGCTTTCCTTAGTCAAACATTTGTTTAAAGAAACTCAATATTCTTTTAAACCCAGATAAAAACACAAGGGTGAGGTTTTCTCCTTATTACTATAACGCCCGTGTCTTATCAGCATGACTGTGTTTAATTTCCTATAAATCTTTCAAGAGAAAACACAAACTTGAAGACATTGGCGTGGGGAATTCCTGGTCCTTCAACATTCGCTGAAATGGATTGGCATCATTTGAACGATATTAATATTAATATCTAAACCCGTTTTAGAGAATACATGTATCTCTCTCTCTCTCTGCAAGGGGCTACGTGTCACGTGACTGTCCTGGCGGCCTGGACGACTGTCGCAGCCTGGAGCTGAGTCTGAGGGCCACCGCCGACACGTTCATCACCCCCGAGTTCATGGCGTCCTATCGCGAGGACAGCTACGTGGACGAGATCTGCAGGTCGGTCAGTTTATCTGTCTTAAGTGTCTGTCAGTCTGTGTGTATATATGTATGTATGTATGTATGTATGTATGTATGTATGTATGTATGTATGTATGTATGTATGTGTGTGTGTATGTGTGTGTGTGTGTGTATGTCTCGCTTACTCAGTGATTTACTCACACATTTATCACTCCGGAGTTCATGGCGTCCTATCGCGAGGACAGCTACGTGGACGAGATCTGCAGGTCGGTCAGTTTGCCTGTCTTAAGCGTCTGTTAGTATGTGTGTATATATATGTGTGGTGTGTCTGTGTGTGTGTGTATGTCTCGCTTACTCAGTGATATACTCACACATTCATCACTCCAGAGTTCATGGCGTCCTATCGCGAGGACAGCTACGTGGACGAGATCTGCAGGTCGGTCAGTTTATCTGTCTGTGTGTGTGTGTCTATGTGTGTGCCTATATCAGTATGTGTGTTTGTGTGTTTCTGTCTTTTATGTCTGGCTGTGTGTCTCTGCCTGTGTGTCTCTATTTGTGTTTGTATGTGTGTCTCTCTATGTGTCACTCCCGAGTTCATGGCGTCCTATCGCGAGGACAGCTACGTGGACGAGATCTGCAGGTCGGTCAGTTTATCTGTCTTAAGTGTCTGTTAGTATGTGTGTGTATATATGTGTGTTGTATGTGTGTGTGTGTGTCTGTGTGTGTGTGTGTGTGTGTGTGTGTCTCGCTTACTCAGTGATTTACTCACACAGTCATCACAGCGGAGTTCATGGCGTCCTATCGTGAGGACAGCTACGTGGACGAGATCTGCAGGTCGGTCAGTTTATCTGTCTGTGTGTGTGTGTCAATGTGTGTGTGTGTCTATGTGTGTGTGTGTGTGTCGCTTACTCAGTGATTTACTCACACATTCATCACTCCGAAGTTCATGGCGTCCTATCGCGAGGACAGCTACGTGGACGAGATCTGCAGGTCGGTCAGTTTGTGTGTCTGTGTGTGTGTGTCACTATGTGTGTGTGTGTGTGTCTGTGTGTCTCTGTCTGTGTGTCTCTATTTGTGTTTGTATGTGTGTCTCTCTATGTATGTGTCACTCCGGAGTTCATGGCGTCCTATCGCGAGGACAGCTACGTGGAAGAGATCTGCAGGTCGGTCAGTTTATCTGTCTGTGTGTGTCTATGTGTGTGTGTGTGTCTGTGTGTGTGTGTGTGTCTCGCTTCCTCAGTGCTTTACTCACACGTTCATCACTCCCGAGTTCATGGCGTCCTATCGTGAGGACAGCTACGTGGACGAGATCTGCAGGTCAGTCAGTTTATCTGTTTTAAGTGTTTGTCAGTATGTGTGTATATACATGTATGCATGTATGTGTGTGTGTGTCTCGCTTACTCAGTGATTTACTCACACGTTCATCACTCCCGAGTTCATGGCGTCCTATCGTGAGGACAGCTACGTGGACGAGATCTGCAGGTCAGTCAGTTTATCTGTCTGTCTGTGTGTGTGTGTCTATATGTGTGCCTATATCTGTATGTGTGTTTGTGTGTTTCTGTCTTTTATGTCTGGCTGTGTGTCTCTGTCTGTGTGTCTCTATTTGTGTTTGTATGTGTGTCTCTATATGTATGGGTCACTCCGGAGTTCATGGCGTCCTATCGCGAGGACAGCTACGTGGAAGAGATCTGCAGGTCGGTCAGTTTATCTGTCTGTGTGTGTGTGTGTGTGTCTCGCTTACTCAGTGATTTACTCACACAGTCATCACGCCGGGGTTCACGGTATCTTATCATGACGATTATGCAGGTATGTATGTCTCTGTCTGTGTGTGTCTGTCTGTGTGTCCCTGTCTGTTGTGTCTGTCTGTGTGCCTATGTCTGTTTGTCTCTATATGTATGTGTCCGTGTGTCTCTGCATGTGTATGACTGTGTGTGTGTTTGTCTGCATGTGAACCTGGGTATGTGTGTGTCTGTCTCTGTGCTTCTGTCTGTTGTGTCTGTCTATGTATCTATGTCTGTATGTGTTTGTCTGTGTGTCTATTTGTTTGTGTGTGTATGTGTTTGTCTCTCACTGGCTCACTCAAACATTTATCAGTCCTGAGCTCATGTTTTCTTATTGTGAGGACAGCTACGTGGTGGAAATATGCAGGTCTGTCTTTGACTGTGTGTCTGTTTGTCTGTCTGTCTGTCTGTCTGTCTGTCTGTCTGTCTGTCTGTCTGTGTGTGTGTCTCTCTCTCTCTCTCTCTCTCTCTCTCTCTCTCTCTCTTTCTAATCTTCACACCAATGCACACTGATCGCAACTTGTTTTTTTTGTTTTTTAATAATAAGGAGGGATTGATCTGTTTCACACACTGCAAAAACCAGGGTAGGATATATTACCTGCATCAACAGAGTCAAAGGTATGCCTGTGTTATTATCTCTCGGAAAGAAAAAAAAACCAGATATGGATCATCATTCTGTGCAGATCATAAATTGTTACATACAGAAGGCTATTGGGTGCTGCTTTTTACCTTCTGCCCGACTTGCTTGGTTGCTAATTTCTCAGCGTCCATTGGCAACAAAAAGGCTATATTACGAACGAGTCCCAAGACTAAAGTATGACAATTTTAAATGCTGCAACATACGCACACACAAAAAGAATAGAGATACAGGGTGCACAAGAATTTCTGTCTAAGTCGCTCATACTGACACCAACCCAACCAGTAGAGGGCGAAATCCGACAAATATATTTGAGAGATTTGGGATCGAACCTACAGCTCGTTAGAGACGAAGGCACACGCACTGCCATGTTGGCCAGTTTTTCACCCCTCCTGGCGCGGTGGTCCAGGGGTAGAACATCGGCTTCTATATAGTGCTGCTGTTGGACGTTAAACCAACCCAACCAACCAACCCCTCCCCATTTCCACAACTTCATTTGTGACACTATAGGTTTCAGTTGATTCACTTTCCTTCTTTGGGTTCCTTATGTCCTCATCCCTGATCATCCATTTTTTCGGGTAGTTTCATTGCGACAAACGTATACACCTTTCTATTATAAAAAATCACTAGTGTTCTAGTGTTTTAATTCGATTCAAGGTGGGGGGGGGGGGGTTCTTCGTTTTTTTGTGTGCTCTGTCTTATTTTTGGCTCATGCAAAGTTGTTGTTTTTAATTGAATAAGTAGTGCACAAGGAAAAATCAATAGAATCATGAAACAAAAGGTTTACGTTTTTAAACGTAGAGATGGTTCGATTCAATTGCATAAATGCTTCTTTCTTATGAAAAGACATCCAATTAAAACCTGTCACACTTCCCAGCAACCCTCCACAAGCACTTAAAATTTTAACTTAAACTGCATAGGAAAATGCGTGCCAGTCTTTTCAGATAAGTTTAAAAACTGTCTTTTGTATAGACAGGTTTTAATTGTTAGTGAGGGAATGGTATGAGATTTTAATGTTTTCATGTGAAGAAATGTGCATGATATGGATCCTCGCTTCAAATTTCGGATTATATTCTTGCAGATAAAAAAATTGGCAAGTTTTAAAAACACAGATACCTGTACTTAAAAAAAATATATATATATATTGCGACAGTAGTTTTATAAATAATAGTATGAGGAATGGTTTACATCTCTTTACAAGACCACCTTTTATGTTATTGAATTTTGTTTAGAGCGAACTCACATGAATGAATAATACCCGCCCACGATCATCTCTATCATATCACCTTGTCAAGCGTTCCCTACTGGTTGGGTAGGTGTCAGTATAATGTGATCGGCTGAGACAGGCGCCCTGTCTCGTGTGTGGCAGCACATAAAATTGCCAGACGTCCGTCTTGGGGTCCGTCCACAATATAGTCTATATAGTGCTGCTGTTGGACGTTAAACCAACCCAACCAACCAACCCCTCCCCCTTTCCACAACTTCATTTGTGACACTATAGATTTCAGTTGATGCACTTTCCGTCTTCGGGTGCCTTATGTCCTCATTCCTGATCATCCATTTTTTAGGGTAGTTTCATTGCGATAAACGTATACACCTTTCTATTATAAAAAAATCACTAGTGTTCTAGTGTTTTAATTCGATTCAAGGTGGGGGGGGGGGGGGTTCTTCGTTTTTTTGTGTGGCTCATGCAAAGTTGTTGTTTTTAATTGAATAAGTAGTGCACAAGGAAAAATCAATAGAATCATGAAACAAAAGGTTTACGTTTTTAAACGTAGAGATGGTTCGATTCAATTGCATAAATGCTTCTTTCTTATGAAAAGACATCCAATTAAAACCTGTCACACTTCCAAGCAACCCTCCACAAGCACTTAAAATTTTAACTTAAACTGCATAGGAAAATGCGTGCCAGTCTTTTCAGATAAGTTTAAAAACTGTCTTTTGTATAGACAGGTTTTAATTGTTAGTGAGGGAATGGTATGAGATTTTAATGTTTTCATGTGAAGAAATGTGCATGATAGAAATGGATCCTCGCTTCAAATTTCGCATTATGTTCTTGCAGATAAAGAATTTAGCAAGCTTTAAAAACACAACTACCTGTACTTAAAAAAAAATATATATATATATTACGACAGTAGTTTTACAAATAATAATAGTATGCGGAATGGTTTATATCTCTTTACATTTATGTTATTGAATTTTGTTTAGAACGAACTTGCATGAATGAATAATGTCCGCCCACGATCATCTCTATCCTATCACATTGCTGATGCCCTATATGTAACGATGTTAAAACAATAGTCATTGAGTGGGAGGGGGGTGGATTGAGAGTAAGGCGATGTGACGCAATGATAAAGCACGCGTTTACAATATAGCCGTTACGGTGCTGAAGTGCCGTAGAAATAAACTCACTCACTCATACTCAGGCGGTTCCAGTTCAGTCCCCGAGCAGGTTGCCTCGTTCCCAAACTGGTTGGATCAGTGTCAGTATGATGTGACTGGCTGTAACAGAGGTCTTGGTGTTCCTGCCCTGTATCTGTGTGGCAGCACGTACAGTTGACAGATGAGGGACTTTCAGAAACCAATAAACCAATCAACCAATCAACCAAAATTTTTGGCTGGAGATTTCTCCTAGTTTAATATCGCCTACGCCTCAGGAAGATGCCTATACTGCCCCAGTCAACCAGAAATAATCAATGAAAGTTTATGCGAAACTCGTGTTTTAAGCGGACTATTGTCAACAAGAGTAGGAGGTTAAGAAACTTATTTTAGACTAACTAGAGCTTACAAATTGGCCCATTCTTTCTGCAAACTTTACCACTATTTTGACAATTTTCAAATAAGTTAAGTTTGTTGTGCAACGGTCGTACCAGGGCACAGGTATTTTTATGTTGGTGATGCCTGAACCATTTTCCTAAAAATAGATATTTCGATTACCTTCAATTATCGATTTGGTTTTTTTAAGCCTTACTATGTCAATAATTCTTGGTTTATTTTTAAATGTACGTTCGTATTTAAAATATCAATAATTTTCACATAAAAAATATTGAATACAGTGTACCCATTTTTAGAGCGGAGTAATTATTGTGCATGGCTACCAAAGCATTTACGCATCGAGTGTAAACTACATCCTAATTTGCCTGTCAGGGTGAATAGCTGAATCAATCAATCAATCAATCAATCAATCAATCAATCAATCAATCAACCATTGGTTTAACATAACCCATAAATCGATGGGTCGGTCGCTATAGAATTTTGAAGAGCTAGACAGATACTCTTTCTGCACCTGTCGTATCTCAGTATCTGTATCTTGAAGTATTTAATCTTCATTGTCTACGTCAGACATACACCCAGCGCCTCGGCCCAGAGTATCTCGAGTTTCTCACTCTCCGTGCCTAATCAATTCCATCATTGTCATACCGGGGGGCTGCAAAAGCAAACACTTGTATTTGATAGCGCTATTTGTCCAGGTCCCAAACAGAAAAGCCTTAGCCCGGAGGTCTTTTGCTGAAGAAGTGATGTAACAATAGCATTCGGTGAAGTCGTACAGCTGGATCAGTATCCGAACAATAGGCGGGGTTAGAAGGTGCGAGGTGAATGTTTGAAGCGGAGGAGAACTCAAAACGCAATAACTATAATGGATCCGCATAAAGAAAGCAGGTGATCAAAGAAAACGTATTTGGTGCAGTAAAAAATGCAATTGTGAAAAGTCTAGATCAATACATTGTTATGTTGAGAGTATGCAATAGTTAAAGGCAAAAGTAGCGACATTTAAAAAATTGAATTGGTCGAAACTATTGATCAACGAAACCAAACATATAATTAAAATTTCGATGAATTCATGAGACATTTTTATAGGACGCGCAGTTTAAAAGCGTTGAAAATGATATCGATTGCTGGTCATAACTTTTCCTATTGAAATATCTCTATTGCGAGCAGTACTGTTGAAGAACTCATTTCTCACTTTAACTAGGAGACCCGCATGCCTGTACAACCTGTACAACGCAAGTTATCCTAATAGAATTTCTTACCGTTGTCTTATTTACCATCTGTTTGGATTCGACTCAGAGCAGGTGAAAAATTTCTTAAGAGTCATTACAAATGAGAACCTGTACATCAGAGTGTTAGGACCAGAGAGTTTTGAGTGCGAAATGAGGAAAACACAACGCTTAGGAGATCAAACATACAACAGAGAGAGAGAGAGAGAGAGAGAGAGAGAGAGAGAGAGAGAGAGAGAGAGAGAGAGAGAGGCCAGCAACTTATTAAAAAGGCATGTGGTTGCTGGGATGAAATTTTTGTAGAAATGTGGAAAAATCGAGACGAGGAGCACACAATGAGCACTACATTTTTTTAATATATAGATATTTGGTCGTTTTTATATTATTGGGAAAAATGAGCCCAAAATACGTGATCACTTCTTACATAATTTCACGCCCACTGGTAAAATAATAACATTATTAGTGGAAAATCCTTTGTTCAATCTTTTCTTGATGAGACATGTTTTGCAAGCGATTGCCTCGTTTAAGTAAAATGAAAATGAAATAAGTCCACCAAAATTCCCAATAAAAGATCCTAATTTGATGGGCAGTGTCTACCATTGCTAAAAGATTTTCAAATTTCCCAAGCTTCCATCAGAATGAAAAGGAGAATTAGAAAGTACCTTAGAAGGAACATAATCTTAAAAATGATCACGTAGAACTAACAATACTTAAGAAAATCTTTCAGCCCAGCACGAAGGTTAGAGAGTAATAAAAAGACGGAAAACATCTTAAGGCGGTTATATTTGCCGCAGGCCATTATGTACTGTGTTTGGAAATTTGATAAAACGTGTGAGGGACGTGTGAGTATGGCCGCTGTGAACATTACTCTGTCCGAGTCGCCGGGAAGACAACTCTAGATCGATGAGAAATTCCTCTTTGTCTCATTGTCTCCCTTGCTGAATCCCTAACCCTTGGCAGCAAACCGTGTGGGTGTTTGTTAAAAAATCGATGGTTATCGACTCAAAGAAAATTCTACCCATTAGAGGGAAGAAAAGTATGTCTAACCTAACCCGAAAGCACTCACTAGCTCCTAAAGCAAATTTTTCTTATTTGCTTATTAATTTTTTTTAAGTATTCTTTGTATAGACTTTCGATTATAACCCCCACTACTGTTTAGCGCCCTCAGGGCCCAGTCTGAGACCAGAAGTTGCTACATTGATCCAGAGAAAGCACCATCGGAAAATCAAAACCAACATCATTTTACTGTCGCCCCCGCTTTTCCTCCGTAGGACCTCAACTTCCCATTCCTTCCAAACGCTCATTGAAAAAAATCTTCGTGCTTTGAGAAATAAGACTCGATTCTCTCTCCTAGCAGTATAAAACTCAGAGAGGAAGGTTTGTGTCTAGGCTAAGGAACAATCAGACATTTTAGACCTACTTTAGCAAGATCTTCTCATCGCATGAGGCTCATTTGTAATTAAATTGACTATTGTACTATTTCACAAGACGGGGCATGAAATATCGAAAGTACCTTCAACTGAAATTTTTTAGACCCTCTATTTCATTCACCCACAATAGCACTATTTCGACTTTCAAGATTTTACCGCCTTCGCATTTTCATCACTTTTTAACCTTTAGTTATTCCGTTTTGACCCATATGAGTCTTCAACTACAACTACCTTGGCAATCACTGAGTGTTTTGTTATAGTCATTTTAACGCCCTCATTCTGTTATCTTTTCTATTGACACCTTATTTGTTCACCAACAGAGGCGTACAACATGATCCCGTCAAACTCTTTCCACGTGTTAACATTAGATAGTCGTTGGTAGCCAACATAAACACACCCACGCTATGCTGTTCTATCAATGCTAACGTTAACTTGACTACAACAAAGAGATATTATCCCTTTCCCTCGTTCTTTTCGCCCACCTTGTGTGCGAGGAAAAAGCTTACCAATGGGCCGAGCTCTGTACGTGATGTCTAACGATAAAGGCCTATTGGAGCTCTAGGTCTTTTACTATATTGAATCTTTTATAGAACACGGTTTCTTCTAAAAAAGAACAACAACAACAAAAAACAGACAGCATTTGCTCAGTGGTTTTGATTTCTGTGATAATGCTATAGTAATCGATATCGTGTAGCTCAACTTTGGTTTGATTGAAATGATAATGGTCTGAATGAGGTTATAAACAACTACAGCAGATCGCTTGGTATGCATAAAGAAAATTAATGCTGACTTGTTAAGGTGGTTTTTAAAAACCAGAACAGATTTATCGATAGATAATTGTAGAATAAGATATAGAGAAATTAAAACAGGGATTGAAAATAATCTTAAAAAGATAACAGTGTCGAGAGAGAATAAAAAAACATTCTGGGAATCGGTTTCGTATCTTTTGCACAAATTGTGCGTGTATTAGTTCAGATATTTATTTTGTTGTTATTGTTTGTGGAATAAGTAACGCTTGCGCATAAAAACGTCAAATTTAGTATAGAAATAAGAAAATAAGCCTTTTTACTTGCTTACCTGAAATCGCCTATTATTTTGTGTTCGTGTTTTTGTTATTGTTGTTGTTTATTTGTTGATTTTTTTTCTGTTCTGTATCAATTCCTTATTGCCATAAGGTGTTTAACAATCTGGCTAAAATTCTTTCTAAGCTATTAGGTCTTTTTTGGCTGCATCCTTGGTTGCGCGACATAATAATTAGCTTCACTTGGCCAACCAGGCAACCTTTCAAACGCACCGAGTTCTAGGTAGTCAGGATTTTATCGGGTGTGGCAAGTCGTTCATCATTATCATTGATTCAATTGTCTGACTGGTGCGTTTGGCATCAACTCGAATTTTTTTACTCTTGTAAAATGATAAAAAAAATCCAATAGTTTATATACATAGACCATCATCATCATCATCATCATCATCATCATCATCATCATTATCATCATCATCATCATCATCATCATCATCATCATCATCAGAACCTTCCGCTTCCACCTCACTAACATCATCCTCATCATCATCTACTACTACTACTACTACTACTACTACTACTACTACTACTACTACTACTACTACTACTACTACTACTCGCACTACATCAACAATATTCCCTAACAACCTCTTCACGTGTGTGTCTATCTCCTTCAGGTTTTTCCGGACCCCCGAGTGCTACGAGCCGACGGTGAGCGAGTGTAAGGGCGAGCTCAGGTTCGCGTCCCGCGCGTTCAGGGCCAGACAGCGCTACATCTGCGGCGACAGAGTCGCCAGGCGAGGTAAGTGGACACTTAGTCTGGACTCCCACTTACAAAGAGCTCATCATGCCTTCGAAGTCGCGTCCATGAAATGTTGTCCTTTTTATATAGCTGATACCCACGCCACCCCCCCTCCACACACACACACACACAAAGTTAAAACAAAACAACAATAGCAACAACAACAACAACAACAACAACAACAAAACAGCAGGAACAGCAGCAATAACAACAACAACGACAACAACAACAACAACCACAACAACACAACAACAACAACAACAACAACAACAACAACAACAACAACAACAAAGCAACAAGTATACAGGTCCGCATTGTATATAACTTTTTGGTCTAAATGTGTTTACTTTGACGATTGTGTCGGTTTGTAGGTCTTAGCCTGCATTCCTGCTTGTTTCTAAATGTTTCGTCACCATGAGATGTAGGTGAAGGTCGTTAATGCTTGCTAGTGTTAGAGCTACATCTCTGTCTAGTGGATAGATCCATGTACAGAATAAATCTTCCAAGTATTTTCTGTGACTGAAGAAACCAAAATTGTTAGGTTAAGCTCTAATAAGTTTTACGCGTTGAATGAAAATCTTGGAAAATATTTGCTTTTTTGCATAGAAAGGCACGGTCAGATCTTTCACATTTTATCAATTGAGATTGATAGGGATATTTCAGTTCACTTTTGAATCCGGAAAAGGATCCACCAAAATTGACTATTGCTGACAGAGTTAGATTTGCTTGATGTAAGGAGAATCTGAACTAAAAAATCCTATCTTAAATTGTGTACAGTAGGCACTTTAATAAGGCTTATTATTTGGTTTGATGAGCTTTATAGTAGCCAAAATAACAGAGAATATGATACACATTAAATGTTTATCTCCTCCCCTCGCTAATTCTACCCTTTCAACTCATTACTAGTTTTTGAGCCCATTGTGTCCTACCCTTTGCGGTAATTTCACTCTTTGCACATCTAATATTTGTCCCATGCCGGACCCTTTCAGGGCACAACCCGTTTCGGTCGTGTGTGGACGAGTACGAAGACAACCTGGGCAAGTGCAAAGAGAGCCGATCTCAAGAACTCGAGGAACTGGCATATGTCAGCAAGGCTTCCTCAGAGTCGCAGGTCTGGTGCAGGTAGGTTGGTTGGGTGGCTGACTGGTTGGTTGGTTGGTTGGTTGGCTGGTTGGTTGGTGAGTTGGTTGGTTGGTTGGTTGGTTGGGCGGTTAGTTGGTTGGTTGGTTGGTTGGTTGGTTGGTTGGGCGGTTAGTTGTTGGTTGGTTGGTTGGCTGGGTGGTTGGCGGACTGGTTGGGCGGTTAGCTGTTGGTTGGGTGGGTGGGTGGTTGGTAGGTAGGTAGGTAGGTTGGGTGTTCGTTGGTTGGTTGGTTGGTTTTTTGGTTGGTCCAATGCCGGTAACAAGGCTATATTGTGTACAAGTGCAAGGAGAGCCGGTCTCAAGAACTCGAGGAGTTGGCATAATGTCAGCAAGACTTCCTCGGAGTCGCATGTCTGGTGCAGGTAGGTTGGTTGGTTGGTTGGTCGGTTGGTTGGTTGGTTGGTTGGTTGGGTGGTTGGCGGACTGGTTGGGCGGTTAGTTGTTGGTTGGTTAGTTGGTTGGTTGCTTGGGTGGTTGGGTGGGTAGTTGGCTGGTTAGTTGTTTTGTTTTTGGTTGGTTGGTTGGTTGGTCATTTAGTTGATTGGTCGGGTTAGTTGGTTAGTTGATTGGTTGTTTAGTACGTTGGTTGGTCCAATGTCAGTAACAAAGCTATATTGTGGACGGGTCCCAAGACCTGGGCAAGTACAAAGAGAGCCGGTCTCAGGAGCTGAAGGAACTGGCATTATTATGTTAGCAAGGCTTCCTCAAAGTCGCAAGTCTGGTGCAGGTAGGTTGGTTGGCTGGTTGGTTAGTTAGTTAGCTGTTGGTTGGTTAGTTGGTTGGGTGGTTGGCGGACTGGTTGGGCGGTTAGTTGTTGGTTGTTTGGTTAGTTGGTTTGTATTTTGGTTGGTTGGTTGGTAGATAGGTAGGTAGGTTTGGTGGTTGGTTGATCGTTTAGTTGGTTGGTTGGGTTAGTTGGTTGATTGGTTGGTTGGTTGGTCCAATGCCAGTAACAATGCTATATTGTCGACGGATCACAAGACCTGGGCAAAGGCAATGAGAGCGGTCTCAGGAACTTGAGAAGCTGATCTACTAACGCAGGTCTGGTGCAAGTAGGTTGGTTAATTGGCTGGCTGGTTAGTTATTTAGTTATTGATTGGTTGGTTCGTTGGTTGGTTAGGAAGTACAAGGTTGGTAGGTTGGTGGGTATGTACTAGTTTGGTTGGTTGGTTGATTTCTTAACGCTAATGTAAGTAACAATAACGGCTCCCAAGACCTATGCAAGTGTAAAAAACTAGAGGAACCGGCCTTAGCATTTAGGATGACGCTTTTGTAGAGTGAGGCTTTTATAAAGTGAGGCTTCTATAGAATGAAGCTCCAATTAAGTGAGGCTTTTATAGAGCGAAGTTTCTGTAAAGTAAGGTTTTTATAAAGTGAGACTTTTATAGATTGAGGCTTCTATAAAGTACGGCTCCTGTAAAGTGAGACTTCTGAAGCGATTTGGATCCAAATTACTACTACCTAGTGGAAGGGTGAAACATTTGAAATAGCATTTACTGAAGCAAAGTGACGAGTTTTGCATTGAAGTTAAATATAACTTTAAAAACTACTAACGTGAAAATAGAATGAAGAACATCTAAAACAACTTTTCTCCAATCCATGAAGATGACAGGTTCACAAAACTGTATGCGTTAAAACCGATCTACTTTGAAAACGCGAAACAAAAAAAAACATGCTAATTCTCTAGTAATCCTGATCCATATTCCACTACAGTAACTGTGCTGTCACCATTATCGGGTTATCGTTCTATTTATTCCACAACAGTAAAGTATTAACACTTAAAGTGCTTATCTCGGTGATTGCCAATTTTCAAAATAACGGTCATTAGCCAAGCGTCGAACTTATAATCAGGGATTTACACAGATTTAGGTGAAGTAGCATTGTTGTTTGTTAAGATGTCAATTTCCTAGGCCTAGGAAGAAAATGATTTTGTCAAAATAGGAAGTTTAAGTTTAGCGCTTGAATAATCGGCAAACTTTCTTTGTCATATACAACAGCAACAAAAAACAACATCACAAAATAGTGGTCCCTAAGAAGTACGAATTAATTGTGTTCACTGGAAAATCTTACACCGAGGGACAATGTAATTTCGAGACATGAATGAATCAAAACCGTCTCAGCAACGATAAAAGGTATTTTTTTTTGGACAGACAAAGATAAAAATGAAGAAAAGAAATCCTGTAAAGAGATTAAATACACCTTTGTTGTTCTTCAAAGCTCATGTTTTTTCGTAAGGTTAAAAATCTAAAGTACACAATTCGCCAGCGTATCGTTCTATCCTTATAATTAACATTTTTTACTTTAATTATTTCTAGATCTAGGTTCTCGAGCTCTTGAAGGGAATTGTGACGCTGTTCTAATATTCGTTACAAAGAAGTTCCGAGTCTAACCATATCGCCTGAGGGTCTTCTAAGGATATACGTTTCAAACAACAACAGTACTCTTACTCTTTCCATTAATACTTTTCTTGGTTCTTGGCTAAAACAGTTTTAAAAATTTTAAAAGTGCAACCATTAACTCCTTTAGCGTCTTCACTTTACTTTACCGAGTGGAATAATCAAAAATGTAAAAATGTCTTTATGATATAAAAATATGAAGCGAAAAGGAAGAGGTTTAGGAAGAGGCACGGATCTTTTCTTCCTGCTGTATCAGTATCTATCTAAGCATCGATTTTTATCAGGCCTTTCTACGAGTTCCTTCAGTTAAACTTGTCCGTGATGTCGGACAATGGGGTGGAGCTAGGGGTCTACATAGTCTATACATGTACATGGATCAGATAACACCAGACAAGACTCTCGGAGGTATTGACTACAAAGAGACAGTAGATTCAGTCGTGCGGGCTAAGCGTGTATTCAGATATGATGTTGGAGAGTCTAAATCTACGTTCTGTTTGTACTTAGCAACCCTTGTTCTGAAAGTCTCGCGGCTTTTTACGGGTTTAGCGAATCCAGCTCGGCTCCTGGTCAGCTGAACGCCCGTCTTTGTCTGGTTATACCTAGATCTAATATCTGGTCCCCGTGATCGGAGAAAGCCACATTCTCCCTGTACTTTGCGTCTGGTCATACGCGACCCTTGTATGGTTAAATGTGTGCGACTGTATGAATCGCCTCTTCTTTTCATCTAATTACCTAAGTTCCTTTTTTTGTCTGGTATGTAACTTTATTTCACTGCATTGATCTTTTCGTTTTCCACGTTTAAGGTCCTTATTATTTTAATTGTGTTGCTTATCTCCTATTGTTTTTTTTATTCGAAATATGTATATGTTATTGTATATTTTACCTTATTGATAGATCACATCGAGTATATCAATACTTTTTTCCCCCAACTTGAATGCATGTAATTGACAAACCGTATTGGTTGTTCGGACACCAGGTCGATAAGTTGACTCTCTAAAAATATCCTGTTTATTGTTAAGATAATTTAGAATAACAGTTGATATAAAATCTATTTACTTATTTCATGTAAGAAAGTAAAAGGAGAAATTATAGACCTTGAAAATTTGATGCAACACCTTTTAATCCATAAATATCAGATTATATAACAAGACTCTTTAATCTGTTAATGTTTGTTAACAAAGAAAGACTTGTTTTTTTTTTGTTGTAAATAAATGTCAAGTTTTAAGTATAGTTTTTTGTACCTGACAGTTACTATAGTCTTAAGAGAATGAAGAACGATCCTTTATATCACGATCTCTAATACTGCTAGCGATATGATAGCCCTGGGGTAGAACACCGGCTTCCGATGCAGGTGGTCCGTCGTTCCAGCCCTGGCGATGTCGCCCCCTACTAGTTGAGTCAGTGACAGCCTTATGTGTGACTGTGTGGCAGCACATAAAATTGTCAGACGTCAGTCTTAGGGCCCGTCCACAATATATCATGTATAGTACTGATGTTGGTCGTCAAACCAACTGAACTACAACTGTTAAATACAACGTTGTGGTTCGACTTGTACGTTGTTGAAACAGCAACGTGATCATAGAAGTAGGTGCTGCATTACTAAAATCGACGCACCGCTATGTTATAAATTGGAGTAATTCATATGATTGTTTCTGCTTTTCTTTTTAAGGATAAAGAGGTGATTTAATGATTCTGGGTATTTTAAGAAGCCCCAACATGTGTGTAAATAGAGAAGGATTGTTCAGGTGAATATTTTTTTCTGTATGAACTTAATGTTCTTGGGTATTAGCTCTCTTGATCAAAAGTTTGAAGTAATATGTATCAGATTGCAAAACATCCCGGATGAAATCGGTCTTTTTACGGAAGATTTGACTCAGGCATACGTTTACATCAAAGCATGATAATTTTATTACAAACTAAAAAATAATAACCTGTTGTTAAAAATGAAATATCAAATATGACGGCTGTGCCTTATAAAAATCATTAAACAATCGTATATCCATGGCAAGAAAACTGGCAAAAAACAACGGAATAATACGCGTGCACACACACACACACACACACACACACACACAACCTCAAGAACTATTTTACTAACCTACTCCCTTTTCCCTCACAAGCCGAAGTCAGTGTCCGTTTTGGTAATTAATTTGTCTGTGGACCCAAGAGAGTTTCTCCATCCACCTGCAACCAGCGCCGAGCTGTCTCGTGGAGGGAACAAGGAAATCTCCCCGGAATGGGCTATGCCCTAATAAAAGTTTAACAGTTCCAGCTTTTTTATGATAGTTTGAGAGTCTTTTTTAAATTCAACGTTTAAAAGTGACATGTTGTTGGCAAGTCAAGTTCAATGAACCTGATCTTATTCTCCCAATGTGAAAATATTACGTAGATTATGATTATGATTGCTTTATCATCTAGATATTAGTATCATATGTCTATATTTTTAGGATAATAATTCCTCTCTGTTGGTATGACTCTTTCGTCATTTTATTAAATCTCTTTATCTCTCTTTCTATTTCTCTCTCTCTCTCTCTATCTCTATCTCTCTCTATCTATCTATCTATCTATCTATCTATCTCTATCTATCTCTGTCACTCTCTTTCTCATCCTACCCCTCTCTCTCTCTCATCTAATCTCTTGTGCTTCTTTACACCCTTTCTTTATCTCTTATATACTGTGCTTATCTGTCCAAGCTTCTAGTGGCCTTTCCTCACGTTCAACTGGAAATTCAAACTCAGTTTTTAAGACGATGGTATATACTGAACTCGCTGTGTTACTTGCACTTGTTGTATAGTACAATTGCCATACAACGAACATTTTACATTTCCCTCCTCTCGTTCTTCTTTTTTTTTTAATTCCTCTTTAGCTCTGAAGTTACTCTCTTGTGCTTTAAATTCATCCTTACTTTTCTCATAGTATACGTCACCAATATTTCAACTCAGTCTATACGTGTTTGTCTCCATATCGGGAGGTCCGCGGTTCGAATCCCATGATCGATAAAAAAAATTATTTGTCCAATTACGTTCGCTAATAGTTGGGTCGGTGTCAGTCTGTGACCGGCCGAGACAGGAGTTTAGGTGTCCCCGCCCTGTCTCGTGTGTGGCAGCACATAAAATTGTTAGCCGTCAGTCTTGGGTTCCGTCACAATTATGGCATTAGACAGTGCTGAAGTTGGACGTTTAACCAAGACAACTCGACCCAACTCTAACGCCTATGTAGCACAATGATTACATAGTGTGCAGGCTTTCACTTTAAGCACGCTTGTTGCTTGAAGCTGGTGTTGCTTATAGGCGTACGGTTTTCTTTAGTCGATATGTAGGCCATGTTTTCTTTAAAATCAAAAACTAAATAATTAATACAATTTAAAACCAGGTTAAGACTCAGCATGCTAAAAACGCGTTATAGGCAATCTTTTCAATTTATTGCAGCCAAGAGGACATGATTTGGTGACGGGAACTAAAATGGGATAATGAAACTGATCCCTGAACACAGGGAACGAATCACCAGATCATAGATCGAACCCGCAACTTACAAATAGAAGCCGTATGCTCTACTGTCTGACGATCTAGCACCATCTCCCTGCTTCTTTCCCTCACTGATCACGAATAATTATGCATAAATATTTAGATATGTTCTACATATTGCATGCTCCACAAATGTAACACACATGAAATGTAACGTCATTATTCGTTATTTCCATGGCAGCGTGACGTCAAACTACATCACGTGCGTGTACAGTGTGTTCGCGCTGGGCTGCACCCTGGAGCTGGCGGATGAATACATGGCGTCGGTGAACCAATCCACGCCCGTGGTGGAGGCCGTCTACGGCTACGGCTGCAACTTTGGACACCCTCTGGACATTCTGAAGACCACGACCCCCGTGCCGGAGACCTCGCCTTTGGGGCACGACCTGGGCCACGGCGTGTACACGTCAGGGCGCCACCCAGGAAACTCGCGCTCCGCGGCGGGGTCTGTACATGGCGCCAGGGGCAGGCTTGTTGGCGGCGGACTGATACACATCCCAACGGCGGTACACAGTCTCTGGCCGATCAACTGGGGCGGAGGAATATCACACTTCCTCGAGGCGGTAAACAGTCTCTGGCCTTTCAGTTGGAGCTTCCTCTCTGTGTCTTTCAAGACTTCACTGTTCTCAGCCCAGGGAACCCAAGCTGTCTCCTGTTGTTTACTGTCCTTGGCGATACAAACATTGCTGGCCCGGCCCTTCAGCCTCCAAACTTATGGGGATCGCAAGACCATTGGGAAAAGATTTGGAGATCAAAGATAACAATAGCACCTGATAAACTTGCTATATAGGCCTACATGTGTTTCGAGTCACACGTTTTGATAACGTATGCATTACAACACATCGATGCATCGAAATGATAAAATAACAATGAAATTTAAAGAAACAGTATAGTCATCATACTAGTCTTTAGATTTATTGAGGTATCGTTGTGCATCATATTTATGAAGCAGTTTTTCATATCGTGTTTTTTATCTCACAAAACCGGGATGAAGTAATATTAATTTTTTAGAAATATACAAATGAAACGAAGTTTAAAGTTCGGGATACAAAGACAAGGAGTTTGACTTATTTCCAAGAACACGCAGACTTCTAAAACCACCCATATAACAGTTGATCTGAATTGGATTTTGCATAATTTCGATGCATCTTTTTGTAGGTGGTTTGACAAAATGTCACTATAGTGTCCAGTTATGTGTTATAAAACCAGTCTACGATATCGAACTGCAACCATGACAGATTCAGAAATAATTTGACTACAGACGATTATGTTACCCAGGGAAAAAACAACACATAAAGTTTTGCGAGTTTAAAATCGTTTGGCTGTCAGTGATGGATTGATTAAATGGCTGTCGATCGAGTTTTCAAACACTTTCAGGGCGTCTACTGTAAACTTTGTCTACTGCCTGACATAATTTAAAAAAAAAACTGTCGTATTAATGGTAAAGTTGTGTGTTTAAACATCAATACATAACCCATATAAACAGTTACAAGAGCAGCTCAGCATCGCTTGTTTCGGTAAGCACTACATAACATCGTAGGTTGTCGCTTGATAACCTAGAGAAACGGGGAAAACAAGAAATGACAAAATATCATTGGTTGTCTCCGGAACAATCAGAGAAACGGAGACAGCAAGAAATAACACAATATCATGGGTTGTCTCTGGGACACCCAGAGAAAGGGAGACAATAATGAAATAGTACAATATAATCGGTTGTCTCCCCGACACTCAGAGAATGGGAGACAACAAGAAATAACAACATCGTGGATTGTCGCCCAAATAATAAGAGATAAGGAGAAAACAACGGTGTTACTCGCTCTTGCTGTTCTTGACAACATAAAAACATTCTGATAAGATGGCGACACGGAATCTGACTCTGCGTTTGTTTGTTTTTTTATTTTTTTAGTTCGTTTCCTGCAAGCTTGAGGAGAATCAAACAAATTTCACATTGGCAGTTTCCCTATTTGTGAATTCTTCCCATCTCACTGACCAAGTAGGGCGCTGCTTTAGCTGGAGGTACTGCTGTGTTGAAATTGCTTTAAGTAGAACTGAAAAGTTCACGGCTAAAGGTTGCTGTGTATCACCTTAAGCCTCACAAACAGTTGAAATTTGCCTTCAATGGTGGAACTTCACAAAGGATTTGTTTTCCTCTTATAGTAATATTATTATGATAACGAAGAGAATCGTGTCGTTTCTGATGTTAAATATTGTTGTTTATGAATGATAATAATTATCATGTTAACAATAATGATGATGTTTTTTTATATGTATATTATGTTTTATAAGAGCATGAATCACCTCACGAATTTGATGATACTAAAGTGCACAAGTACTACCAAGATCTCTCGGCCTATCTTACAACGAGAATTATAACCGTCTGAAATTTTTTATCTTGTATCTATTAAACCTTAATTATTTTGTTTAATAGAAATGTGATTTGACCCAGGGTACTAAAGAGGCACAAAATTAATGTTTACAATAAAACGACTTAATGACACTTCTGCAAAAATTAATATTTATATTGAACGAGATTCATGTCTCCCAACAAGGAAGTATAACTTTTGGTGATATCTCACTCCTTATAAAGTTCTCTTGTTTGTTTCTCACATTATGTAAAACCCAAACACCAAAAACAATTAATGTTACTATGTTTTAGTCTTCCCCTTTGTATGGATCCTTGTATAGATCCTAAAAAAATGAGGCCCGCTTGTTGACTTGTGTATTTGTTCTATCAGTTTATTTAGACAGTACACATCATCATTATTATGTCATTCTTACCAATTTCTGTTTATTTCTCTCGGCATATTGATACATGTACATACGCCCATCAAACCATTCCGATTAAACATATTTCTAATTTTTCATTGTACTATTCGCTGTTTCGATTTCTCTTTAAATTATAAAATTAATAGAATTGAAAACGATATTTGATTATATTTTTAATTCAAATTATTATAAGGCGTACCATTAATAAAAAAAAAATCAGAGAAGGGGCAAGAATGAAGAGAACTCACATCAAAGATGCTGATCGCCGCCGAAGATGATGACATAGAACCGATCTTAGCCACAGCGATACGCCCATATGCGTTGGAATCAAAGAGTTTGAAAAGCTTATTACAAAAAGGTTTTAATCCCAAATAATATTGAATCCTGTTTGTTATGATTTTCAGCATTTTTTTTAACTCTGAGAATACATGGCATCATTGTGAATATATTTAAATTCGTTTGTATCATTTGACACATCCATCTTTGTGAAGGTCGCGATCTTTAGTTCTGCTTTGTTTGTTCAATATGTATTTTCAGTATATTATTTTATTATGACCCAAACCCTTGAGTTTCAATTTATGGAAATATTTCAGCATGAAGGGTTTTCAAATTTTGTTTTCGCACATGAAATCATATATGACCTATTTATTACGTTTTTCTCCTTCCCTACGATATCCTCCTCCTCCTTCTTCTACTAATACTACTACTACTATTACTACTACTACTACTACTACTACTACTACTACTACTACTACTACTACTACTACTACTACTACTACTACTACTACTACTACTACTACTACTACTACTACTACTACTACTACTACTACTACTACTACTACTACTACTACTACTACTACTACTACAAAACATCGGCTTCTGACGCAAAAGGTCCCGAGTTAGAATCCTGGCGATTGCGTTTCCTACTGGTCGGGTCGATGTCAGTATAATGTGACCGGCTGAGACAGGAGTCATGGTATCCCCGCCCGGTATCGTGTGTGGCAGCACATAAAATTGTCAGACGTCCGTCTTGGGGTCCGTCCACAGTATACCTATATAGTGCTGATGTTGGACGTTAAAACCAACTCAACTCAACTCAACTCTACTACTACAAATATAGAAATCCTCTTGCTGTCATGTCACTGTAAACGCTGTCAGATAAATATCATTACTAGAGAGTACAACGATAACATTAAATTTTTATTATTATTATTATTATTATTATTATTATTATTATTATTATTATTATTATTATTATTATTATTATT
>RQTK01000763.1:0-10000 GCA_003991915.1 Elysia chlorotica | reverse complement strand
CTGGCATTTTGGCTGGAATGGAAGACTAAGAAGAGAAAGCTTGTTCAGAAGATAGCTTTAAAATTCAGTGTGTTTCTCTGTTTGTCACACCTTTGGAATCCCTGCCTTTCAGTGCAGTACGCTTGCCTTCCACCCCTACCCCTTTCACACTCATTGGCTTTCTTGTCCTCTCTGCAATGTTGTACAGAACAAGGAATAATTATGTTAAAAAAGAGCCATTTGTAGCTTTTTATTGTTTTTGGTTAGTTTTGTTCTTTTTTATTATGCGTTTACAAAACTGCAGATTCAAGCTAGATCTAAAGGTCTAGGTGGTTAACATTGATCATAATCCTCGTAATTAAGACAGATGGCAGACAGACAGCAATGTCACCATCACTATAAGTATTTAAAAGAAGGATAACATTAACAATACCAATTGCACTGCAATTCATGATGATGAAGATGATGATGATGATGATGATGATGATGATGATGATGATGATGATGATGATGATGATGATGATGATGATGATGATGATGATGATGATGATGATGATGATGATGATGATGATGATGATGATGATGATGATGATGATGATGATGATGAATTAAAGCACAGCGAAATCAACCGATTGATTGTTTTTCACACCCAAGTTCATAAATTCTTTTTTTAATCTGTTCCTAAATGCAAGGAGAATACCTAAGGGGAGGGTGAGGGCAGGAAGCAAATGAGACAGGTGACGTCTTTGAATTTCCATGACAACAGATTTGGATATCAACTACAAAAGGCCAAAACTCGGTGGATACCGCAAGTTGTTCACCTGGTTTCAGATAACAGACACACCACGTTATCATTTTAAGACATACCGCACTGTCCGTTTTAGTTTCCTTATGAAACGGGCTTTTCATATACTGTGACTTGATACAGAAGTGTGCTTTGCAAAGACCTATTTTACAAAAACAATAGTTCTATGTAAGGTCTATGTGCAATGCACAGTGATAGGAATAAGGTTAAGTAATTCTTGGTTTTCATCTTAAAGATCTATTGAACATTGTGTAATCGATAACTTTGAAGTGAACATTAATTTTTTTGTCAATATTAATAACTAGGCCGTAAAAGACACGTAAATTAAGAAATCGATTATGTCGGGACAGATATCGTGGATTTCTATCCAGGACAAAGCCAAATTTATAACGAGCTTTGTACTCGCAGAATCTCTTCAGGTCTACAGAGATGACGCTTCTGCGGGAGGTGAACAGTACAACTTACGTGATATCAACCGAGCGATTAACAGATACAGGGATGCCTGTCGCGATATGAGTGTACGGCTTGCTGCAAACTCTAAACTTACTGGTCTCGGAATCGATCCAGAATATGAGACAGCACCAATATTTAGCGGCAGAGGTTTTGATAAACCAGATATGATTGCGGGTAGCGATCCTGATCCTGTGTCAATGGGGAGTAATTTAGTAAGGGATTCAGACGGTTGGCCAGGTTTGACAGATTCACCGGGACAGAACAAACTGTGGAGTAATGACGAACAAGATGACTTGGAATTGTGCCAAGCCAGGACATATACTTCTGGCGGAACAGGCGGACTAACCTTGCAAACAGAGCCCTCTGATCAGACACAAGAATGGCAGCCCGTTGATATGTGCATAAAGCAGTCCATAGCTACCTTTGAAAGAGATGCATCGGACTCGACTCTATTGCCAAAGAGCGAACAAGTGCAAGTGGCTAGCAGCCGTGAAAGTTACAATAAAGAGACTGTGCTGTCTCTGAAGGAACAGTTTGGAACAGATACTGAGTTAAGGCAGGGGCGGAATTCTGAAATCGCTCTTCATATGTTTGCAGGGGATCTTAAATCAACACAACGCTCAAATATTGATGAACAAGAGGAGAAATCTGAAGATGTTCGGACAAAAAGGAACGAAGAAGAAAATGTACTTGGCAAGGAGTTCAACAACCAAAGATACATTCGGCGACAGAGCTCCGATGCTCAGTTGTACAACAGCAGCTCAGCATTCGAACCTGATAAATGTCAACATTTCAAAAGTGTTTCGCACCCACGAAAAAAGCTACAAAAGCTTAAGTCCTCTCAGAGACTTTGGTACAATGTGAAAAAAAACTTGACAATAATGCATTGTCTGCCTGTGCCCGAGATAACACTACAAGTCCCAACATCATAAGCGACAGTGGCTCACTTGGCATGGATGCAACTGATTCTAGGAACAAGCTTGATGATGGGATGAGATGAGCTATCCTATGCGCCAAGAAGGCACATACAGGGCTGACACAGACCACCTTGATCACACACAGGACAGAAAGTTGGCTGAGACAGGCGATCTACCACAAAGGGAAGACATGAGTGTCACTGAAGCAAGCTGTCGGTCACATACAGAAAACAGGCATATCGTTGAATGGAGCAGCTACAGTTCTCACCACATAAATAAAGTACAGGGGGATACAACTTCTTTGGTTTACCGGAATCAGTCTTGGTCCAAACTAACCAGTTTTTCCCCAGATGAGAAGCAGAAAGTGAGATTGTCCAGCTCTTTGAATACTTGTCACATTCAGAGTGTTACATCCCTACATCAAGAGGGCAGCAAAAAATGTAATGCTACGGACGAGTCCCATGTGGGAGGTGCAAAGATATTCAAGGAAATTTCGGTTTTAAAACAAAGTACTAACACTTGCAATTCTTTCTTTTATGACAGCGTTTTGAGGGTTTGGGGAATTGACAAAGCTATAAAATGCTGGAGAAAAAAAACTCAAGTTTCTAAACTAGCCGTTTCAGGTCCGTACGACACCATTAGCACCATGAAGTCGTCGGTCAATAGTCAGATTAAAACACGCCACACGCCACAAGGATGGAACGAAGTGTCAACATGTAGGGATACTAGCTTCATGCCTTATACAGCTCCGACAAAGGTTACAAGTGGCGCCTTTGATAGCACAATATGGAGCAAAGGTACGCCGGTAGAGAGCCAGGTTGACGAGAGCAAATTCCTGAGCGACAGTTTTCAGACCAACATGCTGGCGCTAGTCAACAAGTGGAAGCAGATAAGTAAAAGTGGAGGTAAAAAGCATCCCAATAACAAGCCTTGTCTGGACAATGGGTTAATGACGGCGTGCCAAGCGTCTGGATATGGCCAATTAGGGTCCATAGAAAATTTAAGCGAAAGAGGTATGGGGATTCTCCTAACAAAAACGCTTATACTGAGCACCTATCTAAAGGCCGTGCACGAACAGATTAGCAACCTTGGTTTCTCCTATCAAGTCTCACACAGAGGCAAAACCGCAGAAACGGCTAAAGAAGTCATGGAACTTGGGAATGACGCCCGCAAAGAGAAATATCGAGTGAGTTCAAACACCTGCGGTGCTGGTCGCAGTGGGTCTGTTTGTACCCCGACCAGAACTAGGGTCAAACCGTTCAAGTCGTCCCGCTCGGACAGTCAGATCTTGTCCAGAGTGTCTCCCACCCGAGACTTGAGCTCATACAGTGACGCCAGCAGTTTGTGCCTCGATAACCAAATAGACTTTAAAGTCATCCATAATACACAATCTGAGGACTTTTACAAAAAGTCAACAGTTGTGAAATGTCGGTTGGATTTCACGAAACATCGAGACGACGATGAAGATCGACAAACAAGCGACAAAGTCGACTACGGATCATTGACAGAGCAATGGGCGCGGGATGAGAAGTCCAAAGATTCCTTGAAAGATCTAACCACGCGTCGTTTGAGCAAGTATTTAATTGGCGTGAGTCCCACAAGCGACGATGTTTTCTTTGCCTCAAAATCTTTGGTGGATCCGGCAATCCAGCTAAATACAAGATATAGAAGTTCGGAGAGTTCATCTCAAGAACTAGAAGATACATATACTTGTCAACATGTTATTTATGATGGACATGCAATAAAAGAAGAATCTCAAAACTATAACGAATATGATCACAAGTGTGAGAATATCGTGTGAAGGTTTACCATATGCGGAAGGCTCGTCTGCTTTTGTCTCCTCTTATCGCTTTAAACCTGTTATAACTTGCTCAACGAATGAGACAGATAAGGTAAATGAAGCAGGAGACATAGACTCAAACAGTCTGAGCAATTTAGACCCTCAGTCCACAGATAACGCTGTTTGCGTGCAGGCGGTGAAACTCGATCCAGAAGTCGATACCCAGTCGGAGAGACAACACGGCTCTACGGCGCATGACGATCCCCAGCATCTGTTATCCCTCGCCAAGCGCGCCAGTCCAGAGGGCCAGTCCGGAGATTCCACCGAGTCCTTGGTGTCAGATGCTAGCGAAACAGAGATGTGCCAGGGCCAACCAGGGAGCAAATACTCTTCCTCGGTTTCCGTGTCTAAACATGCGAGCAAACTGAAGCTGAAGCTATTGTCTTCAGATAGAGAGGTGAGCATGGATCCGGCTATTAATAAGAAACGCAGTGGGCCTATCACCAGCCAAGTACCATCCCCTTCACACAGTCTGCGATCCAGGCGGAGTTCCGACAGGTTAAACCCGTACGCCCGGCCTAGGTGGGCAGCTTTAGGCCGCCTTAAGATGAAACTGGCAGGTTCCCAGAATACGCACTCGACAAAATCTGCTACCAGTGCCAGGCATGTCTTACATGACAGATCTGCTGTGATTAAAGACCCGGATGAGAAAAGAGATAAACCTGAAGAAACATCACCCCAACGAAAAAAACAGAAAGTTTTCTCGCGATTGGGCACTGTCTTCCAAGGGGTGGGTAAACTCACGCCTCTGAACCCAGGGAAACCGTTCGAGAGCAGCCTGGCGAGTCTGTGGATGCCCGGGGTGTTGGCGTGTGTCCAGGCTGCCATAGGAGGGAACTCGAACGTCTTCTCCTCCATCTTGCCGTCCGTTTCAGAGAGCGACATCCAGAAGCGCTCTGCGCAGTGGGTAAGAACATCAGCCTTCTCGGTGTGAAGATTATCTCTAACATAATTATATAGCTTACTTGCCGTCTGGCACCACTGTTTTGGAGAACCAGATATTTTAATTTTTTTCCCTTGCTATCGCGATGTTTGTTGTTAGCAGAATTAAGTATAACCTAAGCGTACATAACTGGGACAAGCCTGGTAACCCAGATAGCTCAGAATTAATTGGCGGCCGACTCGAGCTCAGAATTAATTGGCGGCCGACTCGAGGTGCCTTCCGCTGCCCGCTGCCACAGCAATGAGCCGTGACCTCTCAGGGTATAACCCATACAGTTATGGAAAGGTCAATTGAAAGAAAAAACGAAAAGAAAACCTACTGCTTTGTAATGCAATATGAGGCGGGTAGAGTGGCAAATGGATCAAAATGCAAAATATAGTATATTAAACAGCAATATTATTATTGACAGTTCGATAGAAATTTTGATAGGTATGTATAATTATGAATGAGAACATGGATATGAAAGGATTATTGATAAGTGTATAGATTTAACTATGTTTTAGAGACTGACAAACTGGCAGGCAGGCAGGCAGACAGATAGATAGATAAATTGATAACTCGATAGATAGATAGATAGATAGATAGATAGATAGATAGATAGATAGATAGATAGATAGATAGATAGATAGATAGATAGATAGATAGATAGATAGATAGATAGATAGATAGATAGATAGATAGTTAGATAGATAAATAGATAGATAGATAAATTGATGTATGAATATGTGGATGGCGATAAACTGGTGGTGGGTCTCAAAGATCTTTGAAAAATGCAGATGAACAAGCACTAGTTGCCTATTATGATATGAAAGAGCTCTTCCTCTCCATAGCGCCTAGCATTTATAATTTCTTCGTTTGTTTATTTTTTGTATCAGATGCCAAAGTGGAGATCCCACGATGAGTTGATATCTGATGCGGCGAGTTCAAGACCTTTGCATCCGAGAATTCACGAACTCAAAAGAGGTACGACTTTTTGTCCTGTGAAAGTTGCCTGCAGACATTTTTTAAATGTCTGTTTTAGTACATGTATAAGATAAATTATATTGTGATAAAATAGTGCATTTTTCACCCCACTTCGTTATTGTTAATAATACGTCATGTCTGAAAACCTGGATTAAGTATGATTTAATGCTTTTATAAGGAATATCTTGTTGGATGTAATGAACTAAAATAACAACTGTCAGTCTTTCAGTTTGATTATTTTGTTTATTTGCAGTCTGGTTTGATCTTAGTACACTAGCTCTAATCTAGGACGACTATCACTACGCACAGCAGAAAACATTATTTTGATCTATCTTTTCCTACTTCCTTGTTACGAGAAAACCTCGGCTGTCAAGAGAGAGGGTCGCTCAGTTTCCAAAAAAATAATGATTATCTACATTTTTTTCTTTGGTCGAACTTGGGGTGAGATTTAAATTGCATATACCGATAGTGTGGGAGGCGAAATGGTGCCTGTAAAAAAAATATTGCACTTGGTTTCCTCGTGTGATATTCTTCTCGTTCGCTCTGTATCTTTTCGGTCTTATTAGTCTAGGTCTGCATTTTGTTATGTCTATTAAATGAAATTGTATTGAAAGTCTTTAGTTACGTCTACATATTTTTTTAACATAAGCAAACCGCTCATCGCATGTAGGCCTATAACTCCCTTCTTTTTTCTCTAAAAAAAAAAACAAAAAAAAAACAATAACAACAACAATGTACTGCAGGCGAAGACTACCAGAGACCTCTGGGGCCGAGGAAGATGTCCGTCACTGCCATGGGCGAGCGCCAGTGTTTCCGCGGCCGCTCTCTGCCGGACAGGTTCCCCCAGATGGCGTCTCTACATCCCATCCTGCAGGGAGGCTATCCGTTCTTCCAGCTCCAGAGGTCGGTGACCCACACTCAGTCTCAGCACATCCAGTCTTCACACTCGGCAGCCCCAGCAGAATCTCCCCTGTCCATGCCAAATACAGATAGGAAGAGCCGGTACATGCAGTCTAGGACAAAATCTAGCGAGGAACCTCTGCTAAGTTTACCGAGAGAGTCTTCGGAATTTCCCTTACTTGAGGAGTCTCAGAGTCAGCTTCAAAATCAGACAATTGTATCGTCAAACCAGTTGTTAATCCAGCGTCCACTATCCACGTCTGATCCAGTCCGGATACCATTAGATATAAGAGAGGTTGAGGAACAAATAGAATCCACACCGCAGAAAAAGAAGTTACGTCGACAAGAAGCTTTGTCTGAAGGAGAAGAGATTGCGCGGGGGGAAGTTCCTAGACCACCGCCACAAGCAGAGCTTCAAGAACAAGCAGAAGATCAACTTCAGGTGTCGGAAGAACTACCTCAGCTCCACATGCCTCATCCACAGTCTCAGATACTAAGGCTGAAGTCTCCATCCTCTAAAACAAAGCCACTGATATACAATAAAGAGCACGGATCCAAATCGTCGGTAACGGAGTCCCCACTGCTAGTGAGCCGCAGCCAAGCGCCTGTTGAGCCCCTCCTCGTATCCGCGTCGCGGAGCCCCGTCCAGAAAGTTGCCGCACCGGTGCGCACTGAGCAAGGGGCGAGCGCGGAGAGGAGAGGGGGTGGAGGCTCTAGTTCAAACGTATTGTCCGGTTTATCGTTTACCTGCTGCTTGTCTTGTTTGAAATGTGAAAAACTTCAGGATTGACGTGCGAGTGGAAATGTTCTGGTATAATTATTTCATTGTATGCACAATCGCACAATAATTATTGTATTCGATCGCAACAAGATATCAAGCCAGCCTTTATTTTTCATTTTTATCCTATTATAAGTATATTAACACCCATTCTTTAACTATCTCTATCTCTCTCTGTCTCTCTCTCTCTCTCTCTCTCTCTCTCTCTCTCTCTCTCTCTCTCTCTCTCTCTCTCTCTCTCTCTCTCTCTCTCTCTCTCTCTCTCTCTCTCTCTCTCTCTCTCTCTCTCTCTCTCTTTCTCTCTATCTCTCTTGAAAAACAATACACTGTAACAGTATGAGCGCGCAAACAAGACAAACACCGGCAACGAGGTTTTGTGTTTGTTTGTTTGTTGTTGTTTGCAAAACATTATCCTATGCCAAAAACAATTAAAAGCAGTTTGAATTTTTCCTTTCTTCTAGTCAAAGGTGATGTATGGAAACTACAGGATTGTATATGAGTTTATGTTGCTTTCCATAGATCAATTAATTTTCGACCACTCCAGCTAGCAAACGCAAAATTTTCATTTTTTATATTTGATAATAATCTTATCCTGAGTTGTGTTTTTTTTATAAGTGTTTTTACTAAAGGCTAGAAATGAAACTGAATTAAGGATAGTGCAGTAAAAATGGTGATTACAATTTACAACAAGTATCTGATGAAGCTCATTTGTGTGAGTATATGTACCCACTTTACGAGTATTTTATGTGATATTTGGTGACATTAAATCTACATGGATCTAGTATAATATAATAGCCCATAATGTTGTATGCATTCTTCTCACCGTACCCCATTGACGTAACACTATGCTTTGCTAAACGGTTATCATGATTTTGATAAACAAGTGTCACTTTTTTAAATTTTCTAAAAGGCCAATTTTACATTTCGTGTTTCAATTTGTAATGTTGTTGTTTTTTTGTTTTTTTTTTTGTTCTTTTTTCCGCTGAGACTACATATAAACTTTACTGTGATGTTTTTGTTATATATTTCCTATTCAAATTCCATCTGTACCCATCATTTTTATAACACATGCACAGTGCATTTCTCTGGTGCTCGCACGAAGCTCTGATAATGCCAAGAATATTAATGTACATGTATGTTCAGACTGCTATGGGAGGCGACTCTAATCTCTCTTCTTATATATTGCCGTCTTCTTCGGAAAGAAGTATTCTGAAACAAGGGTGACTATGCAGGTTTTGCGATCCATACGACGATATGAATGACATAGTCACGCCGCTTAGGCATGGGTGTTTCAGGTGACTCATCGGCACTGTAACTAGTGTAAGTCTAGGGTGGAACTCTAATTGGACACCGCTGTACGTTTCCTTGCGTATCCTCTGCCCCCTCGCTAGGGGTCTCCTTATCATAACGCCCCTGAAAGGCGAGGGAGGCGAACTAGCTCAGTAGAGCGCGGGTCTCTCAATTGGGAGGTCCCCAGTTCGAAACCCACGATTGGTCAAATACGTATATATCCGGTTTCGTCCTCCACTAGTTAAGTCGGTTTCAGTATAATGTCACCGAATGAGACATGTCTCGAGTGTGGCAGCACATAAAATTGTTACACATTAGTTTTGGGACCCATACAGATTATAAACTACATAGTACTGACGTTGAGTGTTAATGGATCATGCGATGGAGCGTTGGCCTCTAGATGGGGATGTCCGCGGTTCGAATCCCATGTTCAGTCAAAATGTATGTGTCCATGTGTCAGTATAATGGGACAGGCTAACACAGGAGGTCTACCCTCCCTTTCTATGTGTGGCAGCACATAGAATTGTCAGATATCAGACGTGGTTCCCGTCTACAATATAGCCTTTGTAGTGCTGACGTCGGATGTTAGGCAACCAACGCACACTGGTTCGGTGTCTCTAAGCGCATCTTTAGGAAGCTTAACACTCTTTCAGTTTAATGCTGACTTTTTGGTATCGGTAGATACCAAAATCGACAAAAACACCGCATAATTATATCACCGCAGGCTCATATCCAGTCATAAATTGAGGATTTTCCAGCAAGAAGTAGAGATATGGTGCTCGTGAGCATATCTCTATAAAATTCTATTCATTAAGAGATCTATGTTACAGAGAAACCAGAGACTATAGATTTAGTGAGACGTTTCACGAAAAGACTTCACAGTGGTGATGATACTGGGGCTAGCCTGATGCGTGTTTCATTATTGGAGTTAAAGTGGTTGACAATTTAATGTTTACACATAGCTTTTACTCAGGTTTAAAGAAGGAGGCAAAATGCTTTAATCATCCCCACTCACATACGCAAATTCCTCTTACCACTTGACACTCTCATGTTATACTACGCAGTTACTGATCTCATTCCGATGTTTATTGAATTTGCTGTTGTTGAACACTTATTTGTGTGCACTGTGGAT
>RQTK01000762.1:217336-249131 GCA_003991915.1 Elysia chlorotica | reverse complement strand
TTAGTCAATTCATATTAAAAAAAAAACCATCAAAATACATTAATCTTCTGACATAGGATTGATTACGCTGTTTGATGTGCCTCACTATTAAGGAATACACGTTCTAACCCACCTCTGACTTCACATGAAATACTGAACCATTCAGGAGATACTTCTCTATTAAAGAATTTTCTCCCTCTCATCGTGACCACGGGAAATAAGCCCATTCATGCAATAACTTTATGATTTCAATTTATCCTCCTTCTGTTATTGGTTAAATTTTAATAGTGGACAACCTTGTGGTCAGGCGATATCCTGAGCTGACTTGTAGTGTAATATTGACTGTATCAAGCCCACTCAGGTTGGTGCTGCAGCAGCCTTGTAATCTCTATCTTCCGAGTTTTTAAAGTTTAATTTTGTAAATCAATCTGAACACCATAACAAATCCTGCATCCAATCAAAGAAGGTCAGGTACAATTACAAACAAAATTTGTTTAAACATGTTCAAAGTTTTCTGTGAAAGCAACCTGGATTAAACAATCATCTATTTGTTTTCAAAACTTAAGAATGTTAGAAAAAAATCCAGTGGCTGGCCCTACTGATCGTGAAAATAGTTTAAACATCTCAGTTTCTGTAAAATCTATAACTCAGCGCAATTTTACGAAATTAATGCTTTATCTATTGAGCAAATGGATGTAAAGCAGGAAAGTCTATTATTATTATTTCCTCAGTAGCTTAGATGATACAAGGTGAAAACTAAGTAATATCGCAACAACTGGGCCAGACCTTGAACCCAATGGTAATATCCAGTTAAAAATGTCCCTCTAAGCACACTAGGCACTCCTTAAGTTTACACAAGGCAACAGCCGCCTTTCAGTGATATTGTATCTGTGGGAACAAAACGTTTGGGGTGAAGGAAGGTCCTGACCCAATCCAATCTAACTTTTTTACAGGAGTGCTGTGGTGTTTGTAACGATAGTTAGTAGTAGCATTGTAAAGATAGCCGACCAATCACATGTACGTGTACATGTACTGAGCCCAAAGGATTATCGGGGTGACAGTTTGTTTTACGTTTTATGATCCATGAAGTGATAGTCAATAGCCAAATTAATTTGCATTGAAAATAAACTACAAATATAATCTTAGCAATACATGTACTCAACTCGCCCAAGCAGCAGGGTGGGGTTGAAGCCCCAAGCCTCATGCCAAACGAAGCACCTGGTTGCAACTATAATTAAATGTCGTCATTGGAATCTAAAATTTGGTTCTTATTCCAACTCTTTTGGTAAATATGTTTTGAAATAGATTGATTACGGTAATATATATACTACTAAATGCCCCACAACATTTGTGCCTCTTGTGTGTTGTAGCATACACATTTTTCAGACGTTATTTTTGGAACACTTGAGGACATGGGAGACGTTAAACTAGCAGAGAGGGCTTCTATCCATAAAACATTCATGACTATACGGTGGGCGAAGGTGGAAACAAAGTTAGACATTAGGGGAAAGATTGTTTAAATAAGAAAGCCTGTGTGCCATTGGAAACACCAAGGGCATGGGCAGTGTGCACTCTTTTCACTACCGACTTGGGTTTTTGGTAGGGCACTGTCAATGTCGGAAAGCTGGTAAACCCGCAGGGATCATTTCATAGCGAATGGTTAAGGCAGTGAGAACAAATACATTGCTACAAGTGCAATGAGCTCAACGTTTTTATTTCACTGAAAAAAACGCGCAAATTAAGAAATAATGATTTCACGATGCAGGAGAAGTGACGCGGGGCAGACATCTGCATCAAAAATACAAACAATTCGACACATCAAATTGCCCCACGTAATACAAACAATTCGACACATCAGACCGGCACAGTAGATTTCCCCACGAGCTCAGGTAATACAAACAATTCGACACAGCAGATTGCCCCACGAGCTCAGGTAATACAAACAATTCGACACAGCAGATTGCCCCACGAGCTCAGGTAATACAAACAATTCGACACAGCAGACTGCCCCATGTAATACAAACAATTCGACACAGCAGACTGCCCCCGTAATACAAACAATTCGACACAGCAGATTGCCCCACCTGCTCAGGTAATACAAACAATTCGACACAGCAGATTGCTACAAACAATTCGACACAGCAGATTGCTACAAACAATTCGACACAGCAGATTGCCCCACGAGCTCAGGTACTGGAGAAATATTAATTTCATCATCTCTCTTTCAGTATAATGTTATGTAACATTTATGTAGGACTAAGAATATTATCATCTCTCTTTCAGTACAATATTATGTATCATTTATGTAGGACTAAGACTATGTTGGGCCATCACTTAGCTGCTACTAGCCTATCAGAAATGCGCCATTATTTTACATGACAACGGACAACGGAGACCAGTCGTCGTCCAGTGGCCACAGTGACTAACGTACTACTAACCAGTCTTCCCGAGGCTGGTGGCCTGGCGTACACTGGCGCACAGCGGCGATCGGTAATTAGATCCTCCCCACTCAGCGTTAATCAATACATGTTTTAAAAAAGTGAACACAGTAAACCACTCGCAGAAAAAAGATGGGGAGACAAAAGGGGAAAACGATCTGAGAGAGAGAGAGAGAGAGAGAGAGAGAGAGAGAGAGAGAGAGTGAACAATATAATTATAATCCAAAGCACTTAGTAAAGAGGAAGACCAAAGAGGTGTAAATTTAGAGAATTAGGGAGAGAGAGAGAGAGAGAGAGAGAGAGAGAGAGAGAGGGGGGAGAGAGAGAGAGAGAAGTAGAGAGAGAGGTAGAGAGAGAGAGAGAGAGAGAGAGAGAGAGAGATACATGGCGTACAGACAGACAGAGGGAAAGAAAGAGAGAGAGAGACATGACCTACAGGCAGAGGGAGAGAAAGAGAGAGAGAGAGAGAGAGAGAGAGAGAGAGAGAGAGATGACGGACAGACAGACAGAGGAAGAAGAGGAGAGAGAGAGAACGAGAGAGGGAGGGAGAGAAATATAAGAGAGAGAGTAAGAGAGACAAAGAAAAATAGAGTGAAACAGAGACATGACGACCAGACACACAGAGGGAGAGAAAGAAAGAGGGATGAAGAGAAAAATAAGAAAGAGAGAAAAAAGACATGACGTCTGACAATTGTTTATGTGCTGCCACACACGAGACAGGGCCGATCACATTTAACTGACACCGACCCAACCAGTAGCGAGTGCAATCGCCAGGGCTTGAATTTGAACCTTTTGCGTCGGAAGCCGATGTTCTACCCCAGTGCCACCGCGACCCCCAAGAGAGAGAGAGAGAGAGAGAGACATGACGGACAGACAGAAGCCATATTACTTAAACAAATAAACATGCAAAAACTGTTACAAATTGCTTAAATGATAAATTTAAAGAGTCAGAAAAGAAGTTGAACTGACAGTGCTTGGTGCATCCATTTTATTTATATTGTTCTTCCTTCCATCTGGTTATACAACAAAAATTAAAGTCCTTCTTCTTCACAGCATCTGCACTTTTACTCGGCACAGTAATGTATACACCGAATTCGATCCCAAAAACAGTTGCGACACTAGTTGGTAGACATGAGTTAAGTTCATTTTAGTAAGGAGCATTTCTTTGTCTATTTTGTTGCAAACAATAGTTTCCCCTGGAAACGTTCTTCAAGATTCAAACTGTAGCACTGTTTAGCATTTACATTGCTTGAAAAACTAACAACCTAGACTTCATAACTTCCAAATACGTAACATAACTCTGTGTACAAACTTCATTACATGTACTTAAAGTATATTAAAGACCAAAAAAAAATCTTTACAAGCACAATATGCAATTACCAACAACCATAAAATATGCATTTCAGGTATGAATGTCATTTCTTTCCAAGACTAGAGATTGCAGTTTTAGTGGTTTGACGAAAGTCATTCCAACATGAATTAAACAATAAATCATGTCATTGCCTTTATCTTTAGAACATCTTCAGAAAACTACTAACATTTAGCGAGGAGGTTTCTTCATATTAAATATTATATCCAATTTGGCTTGAATACGGATTTAAACTCTTTTTTTGTTTGTAAAGATTTTCGTATTTGAAGAGTCGTTTATTTTTTATCTGACATATATTTCAATTTTGCTTCCATCATTAAATGCTGTGACAAAATATCTTTACAAAAATACAAAAAGAAAAAAACCATGCCGGATTCTGATACACTTGATCTTGTAGTGAAAATAATTAGGATGACCATAGCATTGTTAAAGAATTTTTTCATTCAAAATGACAAACAATTAGCAAATAACAATAAACATAACAATAATCAGATTTAAAAATTGCAACATCAGTTTCTCATTGGGCGTTATTACTGATATCAAAACAAACAATAATCTGATTCTTATTATCTTCCTAAAGAGGAAAAAAAATTGTGAGCTCGGTTTATATTCTGGATATATAGAGTTTTCATTCCTTTTTAAAAAGCAATGAAAACAACCTCAAATTCGTTTAACAAGGACCAAAACTAAAATAGCTATGGGCATCAAGCAAGACAGATTAGCGCGGTGAGGGTTAAAGGCTGTGAAACTGCTGGACGAGTCGAGTTAGCGCGGGCACATGGCGTGCCTCCCTCCGTCGACGGGCAGGCTCACCCCGGTGATGAAGCTCGCGTCGTCCGAGGCCAGGAAGGCGATGGATCGGGCGACCTCGTCAGCCTCGCCCGGCCGGCCCAGAGCGTGGGTCTCCTTGCTGCGCTCCAGGAACTGGGGGGGGGGGGGCGAGAAAAGTTTGCAGTGGCCGAGGAGCAGGGAGGCAAAGAGAGATGGGGAGCTCCACTCAGCTCTAGCTGGGCTACACAAGTGATCAGAGTTTGTTGAAAACAGAAATACATCGCGACGGGGCCAACAGGGTGGCATATCTCATGGGTCTGCTATCAAAATGTTTATTAGATGAATAATTATAACCCATTTGCTTCATATCCATAATTTTTCTTTCTCTACAAAGCCAAAATTACCAGTAGCAAAGCTAAATATTTTTACTTTTCTGTCTTCTTCTTCCTCTTTATAACATTTTTCTATTGTGTCTTTACCCCATCTACTGTGGAACAGCGAATTCTTTGCTGTGTTGAACAAATTGAAAATGCCAAGAAAGGCACAAAATTTCTCTCTCTTATTTGATCAGAAACATTGGTTAAAAAAAAAAAAAAAAAAGCTCATGACTTTAAAATTAATAAGATAAATCAAATTAATCATAAAAGATGCATATTCACATTTCTAAGAGCTTTAAAATGGCGCAAACCTCATTCAATCACACTAACTTTGGCATTTTCACTAAACTTTTTACGTTAAGACAATCCAATCTGTCCACTAAGACGTGTGGAGAGTGATGTGTACTCACGGCAGCGAAGGCCTTCTCGTCCAGTCCCCCCCTCAGCTGTAGGCCTGTGGTGATCACTCCAGGGCTGGTGGATGAAGGAAGTGTGTATTACTCTTTTTTTTTATGTATATCACATATATTTTCTTCTTTTTTTTTTTTTAGCTCTAAATATCTCCACCCGTCTCCAGTTGTAAATTTGTATGTAGTTTTTTTCTGTACTTATTTGTCTATTATAAATTTAACTTAGCGCCCTAAGTCAGTTTAATTCAGGGTTGGTATGATACAACTATTATTAACTGTTATTGTTATTGTTATTATTATTATTATTATTATTATTATTATTATTATTATTATTATTATTACTATTATTATTAATTTTCAATTTGTTGTTGCTGTTGCTGTTGCTGCTGATATTGTTGTTGCTTCTGATGCTTCTTCTGATAATGTTGTTGTTGTTGCTGCTGCAGCATGTAATAATACATTTTGTAAGTAGCAACAAAAAATATAAAGATAGAGAAAACAAGGGAAGAAATCACTAAAATTTAAAAAAATGGGCAAATCACCAGTGGTTCCCATTTAGTGTTCAGATATTAAAGCAGAAAACGATTACATGTATTAGCTTCACTACAAAAATAAACTTACATATTTCAGCTAGACAGTTTCTTTGCATTTGTCAAACTATTATGTTGTTTTAAGCTGTTGCCACCAGTAGCGCCGGGTGGATCAGAAAACACATGGGGCTGACCAGTGCCCAGTGACATAGAAGTTTTTGACATAGCAAACTTGTCCAATAATAAGCCCAAATAATAACTTAAACACACCGTGTAGACAATGCAAATGATGCATTTGTTTACATTAGTCGATTCATATTAAAGAAACCCATCAAAATACATTAATCTTTCGACATAGGATTCATTATCCTGTTTCATGTGCCTCACCCCTTATGGTAAATATGTTTTGAAATAGATTGATTTGGCTGCTGTTGTTCTAAAACAAAGCTCGAGAATTTATCAGCTGGAGTCAAAACTTCATAGCTAGATTGTCTTGACTGCCCTCATTGGCTTTGCTTTCTGTTACTGAAATACCTTACAAGAACAGCAATTCATAGCAAAGTAAATATTTTTTTTTTAACTCTAACATTTCAAATCAACACAAAGGCATATATATTTCACTGGTGAATACCATCGATTTGTTCATTATGTTTTACTCTCAGCATGCACTGCCTGAATTGGTCGACCATGGCTCAAAAACTAATTACAGTTTATAAAAATATTTCTTTTAACTTTTGTAATTAGCAATCAGTTGCTTTTCCATATCTTCATTTCTTTCTTTAAAATGTCCATACTAATTGTACTTACTTCACAGAGTTGCATCTGACTTGCTTCGGGGCCAGTTCTTCAGAAAAAAAAATGCACATCCATTAATTTATCTTATCAAACCATTATGAATCATGCTTATGATAATTTTAAAATAGTTTTTAGTTCTAAATCAAATTTCAACTTTTACATAGGTGGCAGTTGGCTAAGCAAAGCCAAGGCTTGGTTATCTGTATTCCATTTATTGCACAACTGGGCTCAGAAAATTGTAGTACAAAAATAACGGAATGGCATAACAGAATAGCAGCGTAAGTAAACATTGTTTTTACAAATGGATTTATTTGATTGTTTTTAAATGGAGCCAGAGGTGAATATCATGTCCAGCTTTTTGTAGCCATGACAGTTTAATATCCATTTCCAGAAACACAATAATTCAAACGAGGAAGATTTAGAAATAAGATCAAATATTTATCTTTATAAACAGGCTTCATACAATTATGTTCTCCTGCTATAGTTCTAAAATACAGCACAAATGATTGATCAATTTGCAAGACCTCACTTTTCTAAACCGAAATCGAGTTCCCCTGTTTCATGAAAATAAGTAGGACAACTGATGTCAACAGTTCACAATCTTCAAAAGATGATATGTCAGGCTAATACAGGAACATTTTATAATCCCAAGTTATGTTTGTTCTGATTCTGTATTGTGTCTAAAAGATAATGGTCTATTTAGGACTATTTAGATACTTATATAAGAATGAAAAGACTTTTTTTTTTTGGACTTGATGTTGTAAGAAACAATTGTATAAAGAGAGGAAACGCTGTGAATCATAAAAAGTAAAGTTCATCCCCTAACATTGGACAGAGAGTTGCGGAACTAATAGTCAGGCTTCTGATTGTTCCAAGCAAATGGCATTTCTGTGGTAGGCTGCCATTACCACCTTCACCACCTTTTACTTTTCTTGTGACTCAAGAGCCGTAGCTACACATTCAGTGGTGCTTTGGCACAGGCAGAAAAATGTGTGCCCACACTGATAGAGTTAAAGCCAGCACCATTTAAATGTTGGTTCAACACCCTATCCATTGTGCAAATTGTAAATAGCTTTACGAAGAATGATAAGGAGAAAATCAACATAAATGGAAAAGGAGTGGAAAAAATGCAGATATAGAGTGAGACAACTTAACTGAGATTATAAGTGAAAGAGAATGAAGTGCCTCTGACATTAGCGTGGTGAAAATATCATGCTTACCCAGAGCCACACAGCGTGTGAACTGATCCACACTCGCCTTGGACATGTTGTACGCCAGCACACCAGCAAACTGAAACAACCAAAGAAAGGTCCACTACATAATATTTCATGCATCTTATAAGATTTGAGGTCTGAATGTTTGCAACAAAAGATTCAAAGTCCAAAAATAAATGTAGTATGGAATACCAAAAACTCTAATAGCTTAAAGGTAAAAGTAAATATTCCCCTGATTTATGGGGATTAATGATTCGATTGGCTACTTTTAAGTAGACTAGATGTTGCAAAATTATTTCATGTTGTGACCAACGACTATTATTTGATTTTGCTGCTCTCATTTTTTTAACTTCTTTTTTTTTAAGTAAGGCTGTTGCTTTTTTTATCTGCATTTATTTCAACATTAGTCCAAAATATATAAATATTATAAATAAACAACTTCTGCAATTTATAAAATACATGTCCATACAAGAGAATCACTTAGAACAAAAAACAGAATTTAAAAAGCTGATATTTATGAAGCTTTCTTTGACAAAATATGAATTATATAACACTAATCCATGAGCCATGATCCAAAGTCATAATAACTCTATGTTTCATCCTCATCATTTACATTTCATACAGGTGTTCACTGTTGACAAAGTACAGCCCAGATGAACCAATACTTACAGAGCGGATGCCATTGACGCTGGATACGTTGACAATATTTCCCTGAGTTGCCACGAGATGCGGAGTGCACAGCATAGTCAACTGATAGATCGCCCTGAAAATTGTACACAATCAGTTTCGTTTTTTTTCATTGATTGTGAAATCAACAGATAATAATATAACAATTCTTTTTTCTTTTTTCTCTTTATATATTCCTCCTTAAACAAATTTTTTCCCCTTTTTTTATTTTCTTTTTCTCTCTCTTTTTTTTTTTCTTCTATATATTCTGAATATTGTTCCTCCTTATAATACAACAACAATTAAATCAAGACAGCTACGCTACAACTGCTGCTAATGATGGACAGATTTTACCCGTTAAAGCACATGATTTGATTAATGTCGCCTAGGTTCCTCTAGGGAGTCCAATACGGTGACCAGCCCCAAGACTTACGTCTGACATTTTTATGTGCTGCCACACATGAGACAGGGCTGGGATACCATGACTCCTGTCTCAGCCGGTCACATTATACTGACACCGACCCAACCAGTTACAGGGGACGAAAATCGGACAAAAAAATCTGCCGATCGTGGGATTAGATCCGCGCACCTCCTGATCTGAAGACCAACGCTCTACCACATGAGTCAATTCGCCCCCGTGATCGTGCGGTGAAACTGGTAGCAATGACAAAATGAAGGTGCTGAATTTGATATTAGATCTATAAAACCCTTTTCATTAGTTAAGCCTAGATTGTAGATCTAGATAGACTGCTCAAGTAAGTCAAGATTCTAGATCTAGATAGATTGCTTAAGTAAGCCTAGATGGTACTTGACAATGGACAACGAATAGATCTAACCAAGCCTAGATCTAGTTATTATAAAAGACGATCCGGAAATCTGAACGAATATTATTAATTATATAAATTATCTAAATCAATTATTTTTATTTTTAATTATAATAAATTTATGGAAAAATAAAGCAATAAAAAAGGACCAGATAAACCTAGTATTTGGTAAGATCCATAATTATAGGTTGAGCCGTTTTCAAGCCTTTTGCAAAGAACCCCTCGATTCTACTAAAATATATATAGAGATGAAATTAAAATGTTGAAGGCAAGTACTCTGATCATGGAAAACCACTTGTTCATTAATTTAAGAACAGAGAATATTGTAGTGGATATGTGGATTTCATTTTAGTATAAGTGAACGTTCACCTACCAGCCTGCCTGTTCTTAATACTCATCCTACATCGTTTTTACCTAACTTCAATTTACATCCCTCATAAGTTATGTTGAAATGCAGCTCCATAAAAATTGGGCCCTTTCCCTTCAAAACTGTATCTTTGAAATCTGTAATTTAGGTTTCAAACAGTCATGATTTCATCGGCTTGAAAGCATGCTCAACACTGTGATAGTAAAATATTTCTCACTAATTTGCTTGCACATAGTTATAATGTAGTGGGAAGAGAAAAGTAGGCCTATACAAATAAACATTTAATTAAACTCTCTCTCTTTATTGAAGATTACCTGACGTTTATGTTGTGCACTCGATCAAACTGCTCCATAGATGTGTTTTCAATGCTCCCCATCTCAAGTACACCAGCATTGTTCACCTGAATTAGAATGCATGAAGAATTCACTGTCAAAATTACCAAATTTGTATGAAAATGTTCATGCTAATTGACATACCAGCTTCTATAGTGGTTACTGACAGTACCTCTAATTTTATTTTAACCTGAATGCAATAAGCCTCATCAAAACTAGGGAAATTACAATGTAAGCCAAGGGATTATTTAATTTAAAATAAAATACTTAAAATGGGAATTTGTCCATGAAATTGTAGGTATTTAAACAAAGGAGGGGTCCAAAGAGACCCCACAACATACGGACAAGGATACAAAACATGACATTTCATTAAGTACAACTATGACAGTTTTTTATGTGGTAACATGCTTGTCTCATGTATCTATTTTTCTTGGTTAACATAAATTAATTGAATATAACTTTCTTTTGGTACAGGAAAGAGTTGAGCTTTGCTAATGAAAAATCTTACCAAGATATGGATCTTGCCAAAGTGTGTTATTGTCTGATCCACTATCTTTTTCACATCTTCGTCTTTGCCAAGGTCTGCGCACAATAACAGAGGCTGCGGAAAAACAAAAAGAGTAAACAGAGTGGTCTCCTCTTGAAGACAACTGTTCATCACAAGTTGCCACACTTCTTTTATAAGTAATGTGGGGAGAAACTAGGATTTATTTGTAACTATGTATCCTTATTTGTATTATTATTTGAGACTATGGGCCTCACATTTCTACTTAAACCTTGGCAATTGGGTTTGGTGTTGGTACTTCAACAAGGCCAATGATGTGAATTTTAACTTCTCAAAGGTGAAAATGTTGAAAGTCTAAATCTTTTTTCTAAAACTATCTTAACTCTAGTTTTTAAGTATTCAAAATTCAAAATTCACATCAGACTCATAACCGTACACAGCAAGACATGTATCAAGCATTATCTGAACCATGTCCTAGTTTTTACCTACATGCATATCACTAAATGAAATAGCGATTTAGTTTTGTCATATCACGAAATCTCAGAAAAACATACTAACCATTGTCTTTAATACTTAATCAATAATAAACAGATCACTCACCTTTCAAAAGTAATTTGTAAAGCCTTCTTTACTTTGCGACAACATAATTGTTTTTCAACTGTTGTATCATTAACATAACATCAAAGGAAATTGTAAGGAAAAAAAAATAACAAAACCAGAAGAATTAACTCTGGCCCTGGAGTAAGCAAGTGCTAATCAGAAAATTTTCAGAGTGGTATTATTTTTTTCTGTGCTGACCATTTCTAGTGTATTATATCAATCATTATAAATGCTTTATTGAACAATTTAAGCAGAGTCCAACCTTTTCCGGGGTATTTTTGGAGCATTCATCGGCCACTTTGGCAAGGTTTGCCTCCTGCCTGCCTGTGAGAGCCAAGCTCGCTCCAAGCTTTGAGAACAACACTGCTGTGGCTGCCCCAATACCCGAGCTGGCCCCTGTTTCACACAGAAAAGTTAAACTGTGTTACATTTAAACCCCAAAACTAGACATTCCCAAGAGGTATCTTAAAAATTCAGTCATTCCAAAGTTCTCCTTTGCATGATAAAAACAGAAACTACTCAGTACTTGAATGACTTTGTAGATGTTTCCTGAGACTGACTAGTTTCAAGGACTGACTGTAACATAATAAAATGTATTGTGTTTAGTTAGGGCAATTGAAATGAGTGCTGGGACATGGAGTATCCTGTATGACAGTGGTAGTTGTAGTAGTTGAGTTGGTTTAACATCCAACATGAGCACTATATAGGCTATATTGTGAGAGGGCCCCAACACTAACGTCTGACAATTTTATGTGCTGCCACACACGAGACAGGGCAGGGATATCATGACTCTGGTCACATTAAACTGACACCGACCCAACCAGTAGGGAGCGAAATCGCCAAGGCTCGAACCACAGACCTTTTGCATCGGAAGCCGATGTTCTACCCCAAGACCACCGTAGACAGTGAACATGTAATTATCTTTAGGTTTCTTCTATTCTTTTTTAAATTCATAACGGTTTGTTTAAATTTCATAAATCAAATAATTGTTATTCATAGATGAAATAATATCTTTCAGCAAAAAGGGATGTTAATAAACTATACTTAACCTTGAAGCTCAATTTTAATTTATTTTCTTATCAAACTTAATTAATCTTAATCTATTCTATGAAAACTAAATGTTTTATTTTTAATTAAAAACAGAACTCTTAAACCCATGAAATATTGCAGCAGGTTTGAGTGATAGCAAAATTATCTCCTTTGCTAAGTAATTTGTAGCCTATGTAATCAGATCAAAATCTTAAAAAAATGTTTTCAAATATAATTTTTTTTCAATCTTTTCTCTTTAGAGGTTAAATTGCCTTCACTTACTGATTTTGACTCACCAACATTTTTGTCAGATAGTTGGCTCTCAAAAAAGTCATTAAAGAACAATGATGTACTGAGTGCTCTGCTAGCAATAAAGCATCTGGTTGCCTTTCATACGATTGCGACTTCACAAACACCATAAGACATAATGAAACAAGAAAGCTTACCTACTAACAAGACAGCATCAGGAACAATTAAATTTCTAACCAAAACAATACTAACAGCTTAAAGAAGAAAAAAAAAGGATACATCAAACTAATGGACAGACTGCAAGACTTAAGGCTGTAAAGTAAATAATCAAAATAAGTCTAAATCACAACACAATCATTGCTAGGTATAAGAACAAGTGACAATTTTCACATTGTTGCATTGTGAGGACTTATGAGAGTGCTTGGAACTTTGTTGGTTTATACACTGATGAACCAACAAGCAAAAGGTGTGCCCCCATTTTCCTAAAGGATTCTTCATGAAAGATGGCGGATGTAAAATTATTTAAAATTCACTATGTTTTAAACTTTTAACAACTTGTCACTTCATTGTCCACACGCTGGCTCAATTTTTTCTTATCTTCATAACCTCTGCTTTCATAGAGTACTGTACTAATAGTAGGCCCTACATATTATTATTATTATTATTTTTATTATTATTATTATTATTATTATTATTATTATTATTATTATTATTATTATTGTTCTTGTTGTTGTCAGTGGTTGTGTGGTACATGGTGTTGCTACAATAATTACAAATGGTGATGTGCAGGGTTGGCTGTCATTTCTAAATTGATTTTTTTTATTTTATTATTATTATGTATTCATTTGGTAGTTCCATGGGCTATGAGTATGAACAGCGACAGTCGGTTGCTACAGTGGACACGTTTACTGTTGACAACACAAAAAATAGGAAATACAACAGATTAGTTGAACCGTAAAATGACCCATGGAAAGATCCAGTGATAGCTTAGTTCTAAATATAGAACCACCTCTTGCCTCCGCCAAAACGAGACGATTTCCTGCTAGTCTGACGGTCAGCCATTTGTTGTGTCAACTTTCTCTGTAGAAAAAAAACCCAACTCAAACTTCTCTTTAGAAGGTCACACTCAACACTACCACAAGATCACGTAGGGGTAAGAACTTAGCAAATTTAAAGATATAATAGAATATAGGATAATGTACCTGTAATTAGAGCCACTTTTCCTTGTAAAGATCTCGCGGCTGAAGCCATTGTTAGGTGTCACAAGACAGAGAGGAAATTGATTTCGAGGAAAGGAAGTTGGTAAAAAATACATTATTCTCATTCGTTGTTATTGAATAGGAACAATTAGAATATAGATCAAGATTATGAGTTAAAGATCAAGATCCAAATCTCAATTCAAGTTATAGATCTAGAATCTAGATCTATATCTCTACTGAGACCTTCTAGATCTGTTAGACTTTGATCATAATTAGGTGACTTGAAACTAAGGTTACCTGCATCTAGAATCTAAATCTAGATCTAGAACAGAGTAAATTGGTAGGTCCTCTCTTGTATGATGTTTCGGTTTCATCGTGGAAAACATTACGCATTTGAGAACAAAGTGGAAACACCACAATGCTCTGCAGCACTCACTTCAATGATCTATAGATTAGATAGTAAAACTCTACTATAAACTGATAGGATTTTAGGAACTTACATAGGATAGTGAATTGGTCAGGGTGCAACACACTTTAGAAATCTTTAAGTACTGTGAAGCACTGCTAACATAGATTTATAGACGGTGTAATACATCGCTGGAAACATTGTTCAAGGTAAACTCATCATTCTGTGTGGTAGACGGGTGAAAAAAAAGGAGACTAGAGGTCACATCTATGCTAAATTACGATGCAGTACACATTGGATTCAAAGAACTTTTGTTTATTTTCAACTCACGTACTGATGTAGTTTGCAAGTTTCGATGAAGCCATCCTTGAGAAAATCGGTTAAATTACCAATCCAGCATTGGTCCATGTGTAGATCTTATCTAGGGTAACCTCATCTAACTTCAACCAAAAAATCAAGAAATTTCAATGACTCTATAGACAGAAAACCATACGTCTAAATCGGGAACCAATAAAGCTAGGCCTTACAAATAAAAACAGTAAGAATAGTATGCACACTTTCTAAATAGCTAAATCAATTGCTGGTTAAAGAAACAGTGGACTGGATTTTATTGAAAAACCAAAAATATGAATATGGGTTGGTTTTCAAACATTGACCTGGCTGTGCTTAACATCAATTGACGAACAAGCTAAACTTTGACAGTGCCAAACTTCGACCAGGTCTAGAATTTTACAAACGCAGGCCCTTCTGAGTTTCTAGACCTCTTAGCCCAGGGTCTTATTTTGAGGGGTGTTGGGTTGGTTTACTAGATATTCATAGCTGTCAACCAGTACATATTTGACCTCCCCAGTCCGTCCGTATCTGGTTGAAAAAATACCTATTTGACGGTATCCAGCTAAATTTTGGTGTCCCGTCGATCGCTCAGTACTTTCTGCCATTTTTGGCACACACAAAAAAACTGTTAGCCCAGCCGTTAACTGGGCCCATTCACATTTTTAACATCTCATAAATACCACCCTATGCTTCGTGGCACTGGGATCGGCAGAGTCTATAATTAACTTGTAGATCGGTTGTTTACCCACAGCACTTTTCAATAAAAATGCGCTATATAGTTAATACATTTATGCTTCCTCCTTCTAATACATCAACAATTCTATCTAGACAGCTACACTACTACATCTACTGATCTATTAGTTTAGTTGAAAAGATTCTTCATGATCACCTCAATCTGAACAAGGTCTCAGCTCGATGGGTACCAAGGTTATTGACCGCTGATCAGAAGAAAGAGAGGGCTGATTGTTGCAAACATCTTCTTCGGTTAGAAGCAAATGACGACTTATTCTTTCAGAAAATTGTAACCATGGATGAGACTTGGATCTATCAATTCGATCCAGAGCCGAAAAACGCGTCTATGCAATGGAAAAGACCCTCATCGCCACCACCAAAGAAAGCAAAGGTCACACAATCAAGTGGCAAGGTCATGCTGTCTTGTTTCTGGGACTGTGAGGGCATCATAATGACTGACTACATGGAAAAGGGGAAAACAATCACTGGAGAGTATTATTCAGGGTTACTAAAAAGACTGAGATCTGAATTAGTAAGAAGAAGACGGGGAAAGCTTCGAAACGGAGTCCTGCTTTTGCATGATAACGCTCCTGCTCATCGAGCACGACAAGCCGTTGAGACAGCTGATCAGTGTGGCTATGAAATTCTTCCCCATCCACCATATTCACCGGATTTAGCTCCATCAGACTTCTGTCTGTTCCCAAACCTTAAGAAATCTTTTCACTTTCTGACTTTTGAAGGTCAAGGACAGGTGGCAGAAATGTGTAACTATGCAGGGTGACTATGTAGAGAAATAAATGTAAGTGTGCCAAATTTTAAGTCTCTGGGTTTATTCCTTCATTGTCATGCTAAGAACATAGTGAACACCCCTCGTACTACTACTACTATTACTACTACTACTACTACTAATTATAAACAGATTCTCTCCCTTCAAGCTCATGATTTCACAAAATGAAACATAGTGACATTCCAATTTGTGTTGGGTAAAAAGGTTGATTAATATAGCCTTTTCATAAGTTAAAAATGTGTTGTTGTTTTTTTATTTCATGCCAAATGTCCCATGTAAAACTGTTCTGTTTAAAGTGTGTTTTTACTCACATTTAATAAGTTAAGACCTTTAAATATCAACTTAATCCCAATATTTGCTATTCAACTAAAAGTTTGTTTTAAGTAGCAAATAACATGTAATTTTATTTAATGGACGTCACTCTTACAAAGTATATGGGTCATATTACCATAAAAATGTATTTTTTTTTAAAGAGAATCAGTGATTTAGAATACTTTTAGGCTAACTAGAAACAGCGTCAAAGTTTATTATAAGGTTATAAATCAAAATGATAAAGTTATTTTAAAAAGAAAACACTTTGTAACAGTTACATCTATTAGTTGTGGACCTTCCCCCTTTGCAGCTCACGTAGTGTAAAAATCTATCATTAATTTATCTTGTAACTTTGATTTTCTATACTTTCAATACATTAACTAGATACAGGAAATCCAAATTTAAGGATTTGAGTTAATTTTTAAATTCAGTTGTTTTGTCAAGTTTCAGACACCAATTTTTAGGAATAACTCGTATGTATTGTAACGATATCTCCGGTAGACGAACAGAGCGACTCAGGTTGCCAGAGTGGGCCGAAAAAAAAGGAGGAAATCCCTTTTTTTCGCCTCCGATATGGAGTTGAGTTGGTTTAATGTCCAACATCAACACTATATAGGCCATATTGTGGAGAGTCCCCAAGACTCACGTCTTGCAACAGCAATTTTATGTGCTTATCACACACTAGACAGCTGTGGGGATATCATGACTGCTGCCTCAGCCGATCACATTAAACTGACATAGATCCAACCAGTAGGGAGCGAAATCGCCAGGGCTTGAACCACGAACCTTCAGCGTCGGAAGTCGATGTTCTCACCACCCCCCACCCCCTTTCTGATCATTATGGACTTATTAGGGGTAGTTCTAGGTTATTTCGGCAGGAAATATTTATCATGATAAAATCTGGCAACATGTGCTATTGTGCCGATGAGGCAGACAGTGAATGTCCTTTCTCTTTCTCATCACTAATGCTTGTGTATTTCCGTGCTCAATGTATTATGTATTGGTCTTACTAAGAAACTCAGATTTTTTATTAAAAGATCTAGATCTACACCTTGGAGAAGAAAATAACTTACTCAGTGTTTTCTCTCTCATTCGATATTACATTTATAATTATACATACTCTAGTCTTGGAAAAGAAAGGAACTTTGGGTTTTACTAGCTCTAGATATAATCTAGCCATTACAGGTTTAGTTAGTGGTTCCTTGGCGTCGACGTGTAGTTTCCACATTCTGACAAAGGCAGAAGGAGGACTCGTTAAAGAAATTGACAGTGATTGTAAAAATAAATACAATTATCAGTGGCTGAACGAAGAAGTGCACATAGTCAAAGAAAGTAATGACAAAAATAATACTATAGCATTGTGAAAATCAACTCGTTGGGGGAGGCAAGCTGTGAGTGATGTCAGCTTATTACAGCATTGTTTCTAGGCTAATTTATTTTTTACATCTTAGCTGTTCAAGATATGTTCTTTTTCTTTTTCATCACAACAATTCACACATTCCGTCGGCATAGGGTTGGAGGGGGGGAGGGGGGTAGCCATGATATTCTGTTGTTCCAATGATAGTTCAGAGCTGGGAAAAAATTTCCAACTGACATCCCTGTACAAAGCCACACACACACAAAAAAAAACCCATCTTAACATCCACTTTTGTTGGTTATTGTATGTTAAAGTATCAAAAAAATTAATTATCCAAATAACAAAAGAAAAAAATATATTCATGGGCTAATTTATTTAAATTCTTTTCACTCTTTAAAACTTGGCCAATTGATCTTTGTTTCCTTGTGAAAGTAATCCAGAAAACAGCTTTCACTGCTCTATATACATCTTGCTAAAGTACATCCTTCCCGTCTGTTTTTGCCCTCCTCCCTCTCTACCCCCGCCCCCCTTTCTCTCTCTCTCTCTCTCTCTCTCTCTCTCTCTCTCTCTCTCTCTCTCTCTCTCTCTCTCTCTTTCAGTCCATCTATTTCTGCCCAGTCAGTATGCTTAGTTCAGCTGTATCAGAAAAGAAAACAACACCAAGGCCCGACGACATGCCCCAGAGTCCCAGAGGAAGCCTGATGACTGACGCGTGGCTTTGTGGGCGCTCTGGGGTGCAATGCCTATCAAACTCTGATGAATTGGAAAACAATTTAACCAGTTTTACTAGGTGTCCTATTCTCTCTCTTCACACCAATGTGGAAAGTGTTGTATGGGGTGTACATGTTTTATTTAGTGAGAGCGCTAGACTTGTTTTACTTTTAGGGAGGTCCCTTGATCCCACAATGGAGCCAATGTTGTGTCAGATTTCGGTTGAGTCAGTGTCAATATACTGTGTATTTTCATAATATAGTATTTACAGTAAATGTAGGAGGATAAAGAAAAGAGGTAAGCAGACGTAGAAGCCTAGATTGACAGACTAGCAAGTGGGCGAGAGAGAGACAGAGAGTCAGACAGGCAGACTGATTGACAAATAGAGAAGATAAGAGGAAAAAGAGCAACAACAATAGAGAAATTGGGAAGAGAAGGAAAGAGAGAGAGAGAGATGTGGTGGAAACGGAGAAAATGTACTCTTGCATTGCATTGTCATTTTGGGACCGAAGGGTCAGAGGGTCTTCAAATTTCTTTCATTCATTGCAATCAATTTATTTTCTACGGTGAAAACTGCTTCGAGTAGTTGTTGAGTAGGTTGACTTTAGGTTTGTAACACTTCTTCAACAAGTGGTCGAGACGAACATTACACTGTTGACAGATTCTGGTGTGAAAAGTGTCTTCTAACTACTAGTACTACTACTGCTGCTGCTGCTGCTACTGCTACTGCTGCCTGCTACTACTACTACTACTATTACTACTACTACTACTACTACTACTAGTACTACTACTGATGCTGCTGCTGCTGCTACTGCTGCCTGCTACTACTACTACTACTACTACTACTACTACTACTAGAAGTAGTTTAAGCCATTAACAATAATACTGACAACCTTTTTGTATGAAAACTGTTCATATTTTGAGATACTCGATCAATGAGCAGAGAACTGGAGCATAGTTATTTTCTTGTTCACAGGCTGAATCAACGACATGCTAAAAAAAAAAAAGTTGTGTATTTTAAATGAGTCTTGAGTTTTTGTTTCATGTATTCTAGATTAGTTATCGATTGTTTATCATCGAAGTGCATCCATTTTTTCAATGCAATGTCGTCTCTTTTCTCTATTCATTTTTGCCCTCTCATCGGGCCTTTTTCTTTTAACAGGCGGCTCGGAAGACAAATAATTATGTAGGGCATTTAGGGAATATTGACGGAAACGCATAAAGAGTACCATCAATACCGGTAAATGAATCAACTGTAACCATGAACTATTTAGAACAAAATATTGAATGTTTAGTCGGTTGAATTATACACCCAATGGACCTATCATCAGATCTTGAGATTTTGTTTATCCATAATTCCCTCCTCAGGGTCTGTGGGAAGAGAGAACGTTGAAAGTCTCTCCATAGTGCCCTAATAGTTATTCCTGCACCTTGGAACACATTTTCTTCCCATGGTGGAATATCGAGATAGATTTATAATGCTTGGCACACTACATGTATCTCTAGATCTTTATCACACGATATTATAGAGAACAGTTTTGATCACAAATTAATCACTTACTAATCATTGGGAACAACACAACAGAGCTGTTTCAGCAAGTGAATCCAGTGCGTGTTGACTGTATAATGTACACAATCATGTTGATATAGGCCTACCCGCGTATCATCGACAGTTAGGCTAGGCTTATATAAGCTATTGGTCAGTGCCAATATTATAGTGCCCGCCTGAGACAGAAGTTCTGGCACGCTGGCAGCCCCGTTCTGTCTCCGTGTGGCATCTTGCGAAATTGCCGTAAGGCCAGTCCATGATCTAGTTGCTTGCGTTGGACTTAAAGCCGGCCATAGACGTTGCAATAATTGCTGTAAATTATGGCTTTGCGATCATTTTGGCAATATCTTGCTTGGTGTATGGGGATATTGCAGAAATTTATCGACAGTGAAAGCTGATTGCTCATCGACTGGTACTACCTGAAAATAAATTGCCCGCGCCGCGCGACCTTGTCGATCTGCGGCAGGCCCTTTGTTTTTTTAAGGCCAGACAAGCCGACGCCGGTGCAGTAGGCTATTTTTGCTTGTCAAATATTCATTTATAAGCCATCGGATTTTGAATCTGACAACAGATTCGGTTTTCTCGACCCAAAATTAGCAAAGTCTACGCGTATAGATGCTTTTTAGAACGCGTTTTAGAGAATTAAATTTTAATTCGTTATTTGCCTCTATAAACTTAATATTCTTGTCTCCCCACTCCCGCCCATGTTTGTTTTTTGTTCGTTTTTGTCTCTCTATTAAATTATCTGTAAGTATAGTTATATGATATACAGTAGCTTTACACCACTTCACAAATCGCGTTACCTAGATCCATTAATTATTTAAAAAGCCAATTTTATTTTAACTGAATGAGAGACAATTAACAAAAGTGAACACTTTTACTTATTGATATAATTTAAAATCGTGTTTCTTCTGTCTCCTCCTGTTGATTTTTCGTGTGCAGCCCATCTTGAAATAAGCCGATGTAATTTTGCGCGAGCCAAAAATGCCACGCACATATAAAAACATCAAAGGAGACAATTCTACTAGACTTTCTGGCGCCTACTAGCCTAGTGACCGTATTTGCCGTTCGCCGAATGTCTAGAGTTGCGCTTGTACTATGATATAACCAAGATCTAAACTGTAGCCCTTTCATTGTTAACTGAAAATCTAAACTGTAATCCTGAGTTGTGAGGACATTACTTTTGTACACGTTGAAACGAAACAATTCTTTTTTTTTTCATAATCGAAGACAACCATGGCATCTTGGAACGAAGAATTTCTCTTGGAGTTTATTAGAATATACAAGGAAGAGGAGTGTTTATGGAAAGTTAAATCAGATAGTTATCATGACAAACAAAAACGTGAAAAGTCTTATCAGATGTTACTGTCAAAGGTTGGAGTTGGAGTTGGGTTGGTTTAACGTCCAACAGCAGCACTATATAGGCTATTTGTGGACGGGCCCCAAGACGGACGTCTGACAATTTTTATGTGCTGCCACACACGAGACAGGGCGGGGATACCATGACTCCTGTCTCAGCCGGTCACATTATACTGACACCAACCCAACCAGTAGGGAACGCAACAGTCAGGATTCGAACTCGGGACCTTTTGCACCGCGCCCCCCTACTGTCAAAGGTGAGAGAGCAAAACCCTGATGCTCAAAAAGATGTCATTATAAAAAAAAAAAAGAACTTGCGCACTGTCTTTCGTAAGGAGAACAAAAAAAGTTAAGGATTCCATGCGTTCAGGTGCTGGCCTTAGCTCTTCTTCAGCAAATCTTAATAATTATAGCCGCAGAGAGCAGAGAGCGCCGTTACTGCTGCTGCTTGATGCTCCATATTTTAACACTATGCACATGTTCAGCTTGTGGATCGAACGATTTTGTCGACGCGTGTGTGGGCAGATGGAAGGCAATTTTTGCTTGGGATATTTCAATCCATTTTTTCAATGCAATGTCGTCTCTTTTCTCTATTCATTTTTGCCCTCTCATCGGGCCTTTTTCTTTTAACAGGCAGCTCTGAAGATAAATAATTATGTAGGGCAGTTAGGGAATATTGACGGAAACGCATGAAGAGTACCATCAATACCGGTAAATGAATCAACTGTAACCATGAACTATTTAGAACAAAATATTGAATGTTTAGTCGGTTGAATTATACACCCAATGGACCTATCATCAGATCTTGAGATTTTGTTTATCCATAATTCCCTCCTCAGGGTCTGTGGGAAGAGAGAACGTTGAAACTCTCTCCGTAGTGCCCTAGTACCGGTAGTTATTCCTGCACCCTGGAACACAACATTTTCTTCCCATGGTGGAATATCGAGATAGATTTATAATGCTTGGCACACTACATGTATCTCTAGATCTTTATCACACGATATTATAGAGAACAGTTTCGATCACAAATTAATCACTTACTAATCATTGGGAACAACACAACAGAGCTGTTTCAGCAAGTGAATCCAGTGCGTGTTGACTGTATAATGTACACAATCATGTTGATATAGGCCTACCCGCGTATCATCGACAGTTAGGCTAGGCTTATATAAGCTATTGGTCAGTGCCAATATTATAGTGCCCGCCTGAGACAGAAGTTCTGGCACGCTGGCAGCCCCGTTCTGTCTCCGTGTGGCATCTTGCGAAATTGCCGTAAGGCCAGTCCATGATCTAGTTGCTTGCGTTAGACTCCAAGAAATCAACCTTCACCTTGCTCCACGCACACAACCATGCACATGTTATGTCCTCGAGCCAACGTCACCCCAACCCATTTTGTTTCCTTTTTTTACCCACACTAAGTCTAAATAATTAAAAAATTATAATTAGTCTCGTCATCAGCGTTGTGACTGGGTGTTTTATAACTTAGCCTTGGTGCCTTTCTGACAGTCGTAATAGACGGACCTTTGGATCCGGTTTCATTACAGTAGCTGTGAAAACAGAACTAGACAGTCTAGTCTAGACTACATGCCCTACTTCGGAAATTCCCGATTCTTCGGTAAAGGCTAAAATTAGATTGTATTCAATCTCCCACAGAGCAGATCATTGCTGCCGTTCGAGGCTTCGAAAAATAGAGGCAAAGTCACTGAAGTAGGCAAACATTTGTTCAAGTGAACTAGATTCTATACCACTATAGTAGTATGAACAGTTGGATCATTTCTCATTGTTGCAGTATAGGCTGAGTGGGTTGAACAAAAACGTATATCAGAGTATCAATCTCAAATAAATATTGTAATGATTTATTAGATATAGATCACTGTTACCTTTGTAATGCTAGTTCACTCCGACCTTTTCGGTGACTTGACCTGTTCTTATGGAGCCCTCGCTGTCGTTTAAATGGCTTTAAAAAAACCACTTCTATTTTTAGGTTTAGGTTTGACTCAGATCAGAATAGCATGACACAAGCTGTTATTTCAGTTCATAGAACTATAAATATAAGTGACCCAATGCATTATTACTTTGTTTTAGGGTGTGGGTTTTTTCATCTTAGTCCAACACACAGAGGTTGACAAGTGATCTCTGTTGTTCAGGGAGCTTGGTGTGACTGGCTGTGTGAATTTCAGCTCTGGTTGCTCCACAGCTGTCAAGCTGTTCATATTGTCATTTTGTTGTTATAAGTTGATTTGAAAGGGCTAACCTTGCACTTGTTGTATCTCCGAGGGCCAAAAAATAATACATAATCATACAGTAGCCCCTCGAATATGTCACATTTACTGATGTTCAAACAAAGGTGCATATATAATATATATAACATGCAATTCATTTTGAGCACTAACTAGGCCTGGAGAAATGTATTTTTGAGATATAACTAAGGGTTTGTTTGTCTTATTAAATGTGGTTGGGTTTTTTTTATCACTTTCACTGAAAGTTTCAGTTTGAAAAAAAAATGATAATTTGTATTTGTCTGAGGTGAATGGTACAATAGGTTTATTCAAGGCACTAGTTTAAAATGTATGTATGATTACTGTATTATGTATACATATATATCTTTTTTTTTTCATGCTTTAATTACTCATTATTTCCCCCTCCTTGCAGGTCGTGGAGTGGTGCAGTCTCAAATACACATAACAGCATGGCTATGAAAAGAATTTCAAAGGTGAGTTTTATAAGGCACCAGTTATAATCATAGTCCACTTGCCTTTTGTGTTGCCTGCAATTATTAGGGGAAAAAATATACTGTTCTTTATACAGAGCTGTGCCAAATCAAGGAGGCTGTTTTTTTTTCTTTGTGAATACATTTTCTGTTTTTCAAAAAATCCTGCTGAAATATGAACTATACCAAAGGCTTTTTTTCCTTCCTGGGTATGTTTTGCTTCATTCTTTGGAAAGGGATGAAGAGCAAACAGTTCGTTTTGTTGTTTTTTTTGTTTTTTTTTTCGGGGTCTTTCAAGTGAAAATTTTAAAAACTTGAAACTACAGTATTGTGTTTTGAATCAGCTGTTGTGGAATCACAGTCAGTTTATAGTGTACTAATAACCTGTTGTAAAGAAATGATTAGATACATCAAGTACTTAAATTTAGCTTTACATTAGTTTGACAATCTACTACTCTACTAGAGCTTAAACCTTTAGAGAGCTATCAGAGATACACTTTCCTATAATGAGTCACCGGATCAGTGTGTTGAGTATGTAATGTTCTGTTTTAAAATTGCATTTTTTATGTTGGAGTGGGACTAGTTTTGGCCATCTACAGGGAACCCAAAAGCTGTGCGGAAACAAACAAGACCTTCACAATAAACTTTATCTGTCAGACAGGAAGGACTGCATGTTCGGGGATGGTGTAGAATGGTCTAATATGTCAACTCATTCTATAATTCATTCATACCCTCGACCCATATTCAGTAAGGAATTTATACATATTTCATTGTATTTCCTGGATGATCAACTAATGTCTCGAGTCTGTCTCTTTCCCCCCCTCAGGAACTGATGGATTTTTCCAAAGATCCTCCAACCAACTGCTCAGCAGGCCCCGTCGGCGAGGACATTTTCCACTGGCAGGCCACCATCATCGGCCCTGACGACAGCCCCTACCACGGAGGCTGCTTCAACCTCACCATCCACTTCCCCACAGACTACCCGTTCAAACCTCCGAAGGTTTCCTTCTCCACAAAAATCTACCACCCAAACATCAACAGTAACGGCAGCATCTGCCTGGACATTCTCCGCGGCCAGTGGTCGCCGGCGCTCACAATCTCCAAGGTCCTTCTCTCCATCTGCTCGCTGCTGACGGATCCAAATCCAGACGACCCGCTGGTGCCCGAGATCGCCAAGGTCCTGAAGACAGACGTGAGCAAGTACAATGACATGGCGCGGAGCTGGACCCAGCGCTACGCAATGTGATGCAGGATGGGTGGGGAGCTCCTCGTCTAAAAAATACAGTGCTGTCTGAAACGTTGTAGCTCTTTTCTTTATTTCTTATATTTTTGTCATTTGGTTTGTTTGGTATTTTACTTTTACTCCCTTTTCACTCTGAACATGGGTTTAATTAAATGTCAGGGGAGTTAATAAAGCATAGACACAATCTTTTTTTTTTTTTTGTTCTTTTGAATTTGATTTACCTTGAAATATTAATTTCAGATTTAGGATAGTCTACTTCTTTCAGACATACTGGGTTCATCATACATTATGAAACAAAACTGCTAGATCTTGGATTCTGGTGGAGTAACTGACGTGTGTAATCATTGATTGGTTGACTAAGTTTAGTTTTTCTCATAATATCTGTCCTTTTTTTTTTCAGATCTGAGATTCTCTAATCTTTTGGTAACATGCTAGCACACAATTTTGTTTTTATTTAAAGCAGATGATTTAATTTAATTTAATAAAATACGCTAGGTATTGTATTGTTATTGTTGAACCCTTTTTTGTCTACCGGATATAGTCTTACACTTAGTGACTTAGTCATTATAAGTTTCCTTTTTTAGTTTATATGGATTTGATGGGGAGCCCAGGGTCACTGTTTCAACCTGAAAAAGAATTCAATAATTATTAGCTGAATAGAGTTAATTAGAACATGTCATAAGACATTATACCTAATAGTTCCAAACTGCTATTCCAATTCTAAGGCATTATTGACGACAGAGAAACAAGGCCTCTGTTAATCACAACGTAGCCGTTACTGTGCTGACATGCTTTAAATCCAAACTCTAACTTGCCTCTTTACCTCCCTTGGTGTGTCGTCTGTTATTCAATCAGCTGTTTTATGTTAGATTTAAGAGAAGAAGAAAAAAATAATAAAGGGAGTTTGGCTTTTGCTTGCACAAGGAAAAATACTTCTGTTTTTAATCTCTAGTCTAGTTCACAAAATCTAGTGGGCAGGTAACCTTTGTACAATGTACCTATAATGTTTTTCGATTTGTTATAAGCGCTGTTAAAATACTTATTCCATTGCTGAAAATCTCAAGTGTGTTTAACTTCTTTTAATTATTTGATTAAAAGTTTTGTTGCTCCAACACTAATACAATAATTAGCAGGAATGCGCCAACTACAGGTGTTTTGTCTTGAGTCTTAATTCGTCTAATCTGAGGATCTTATTTCATGTTTGAAAAAATGTTATGTCTTTCTGGTTTGCATGTCGCAGCGAAGATAATTATTGACCATATTATGAGTAAACTATGTTTTCCACTGTGAGAAAAGGAATGGTATGAAAGGCCTTATTGTGTCCAATACAGTCATTTAATTGGTTATGTTTTTCAATGCAAATGAGTCATACGATAATAAAACTTTCGATGTGCATCAAAATTGTTTACATCTTTTTGTGGTGTGCTTGCTTTTCTACTCAAACTAAAAAAAGTACATGTACTAACAATTAAACATTTTCAATGGCGCAACCTCTTATACACTAGATTTTTTGTTTTCCAAGCACCAATATTTTTAAAGTACATTATTTACAATCAAACAACATTTCAAAAATAAAGGTGTCGGCAATTATTTTTGAATTTCCATTCACCATGTTTGATATGCTACTTGGGCACTTGTGTATTTCACTTCAATGTTGTTTTATAGGCTAACCTTTATAGGGATTGTTGTGAATGAACTGATTTAAACTAGGACAACAGAGAAAACCCTTAATAATTCAGAGACGGTGTTGTTAACAATTATTTTTGATTTGATTTGACAGTTGAATAGTTTAACCCATTTAATTGTATCAGTGCTTAGATTGGAGAAAAACATCAAGTTATCTATTTCAACATCCTCATTAATAAAAAGGAGTCAAACATTTTGAGGTATAATGTCTCCGTTCAAGATTACAGAAGTACCAAGTTGATTTTTCACCATCTCTTATCCATCGTCCTTTCGATCTTATTAGAACTTCTTCGAGAACTTTGGTCCGTAGGTGTTCTGTTGTTTTTTTTTTTCAATTAGAATGCCGAACTTTGTCTTTCTGAGAGAAGCTTTCTAATTCTTCCTCTAATTGTATTAGGTTGAAATTCCTACGCTTGTTTAGGTATGTAGACATTTTAATTGGGACACCGCGGATTTCCAGCAGGAGCATTTCCCCAAGATAGAAATGAATCACAAATTTATATTAATAGCAGTTAGTGCTATTATATTATTAGAAATGTGTGATAAAATTGTATGTAGGATTGAACGTCCTCATTTGCACACGCTAAATTCCCTCTGTTATAAGGCGAGGCTGCATTGGTCTCGCGTATTATTTCTTTTACAATTTATATAAACATCTCGTCCTACGGTAAGCTATTGTTTAACTTCTAGCAAGTTTTACCTCTTTCCGTAATGAGTAGTTGAGCAAGATAACAGAACAGAGTAAAGACTAACAAGTGGGAAGTTTGAGATCTATTTCACAAGAAATCAAAAGACAGTCTGACAATGAAAATGAAATCGTATACTATGTTCCTCCTCAGTCGCTCACCGTGGCGCACTCTGTGGCCAGTCCCTAGCAGTCTCAGTGTTTAGTCAATGCAGTGTATCCGGACCAGCACGCTTAGTTTTTTTAGTGGTACATGTAGTAAGCAGAACTACACAGCTTGGGATACTGGCATACGGTTTTTCAGAACTGGGTGGAAAGGGTCATTGAATGATGGTTTAGTTTTTGGGTGAATGAACTCTCCTGATACAGTCAGCGGTTCTCCGTACACAAGTTCTGAGGCTGAGACGTCGGGTCTGCTTAGGCACAGGTCTGAGCCCCAAAAGTACTCAGGGGAGATCATCTGCCCAGTTCGGACCCTGAAGGCGTGCTTTAAACGCTGCTTTTAAAGTACTATAGAAACATTCCACCATCCCGTTTGATTGTGGGTGGTATGCTTTGGTTATGTGGAGACGGATGTCAAGTTGATAGGCTATTTCATTCCAGAGAGCAGATGTACATTGAGGTCCTCTGTCTGAGGACATATCTTGCGGACACCAAAACGGGCGATCCAGTGTCTAGTAAAAGCTTTAGTGCATTCCTTAGTGGATGTTTGGACCAGAGTGATCACCTCCGGCCAACGCGTAGTCCGATCGATCATTGTGAGAATTATACTTAGAGCCTTCTGGCGGCAGGAGTGGACCGACTATATCAATGTGGATATGACTGAGTCTTCTCTGATGGACTGGGATGTGCAAAATGGCTGATCGAACGTGGGTCTGTATTTTCGAAGCTTTTCAAGCAAGGCCTTTTTTTTTCTTTTGGGTAAATTGATCACCTGCTTTTTAATCCCGTACCAGGTTAATTTGTTTGTTAGCAGCTTGACCTTTGACTTCTGACCCGGGTGCGCTAAGTTGTGGACAGCCTCAAACACCTGACGTTGGGATTCGCGAGGAACTAAAGGTCGCAGATGATCTAAGGATAGATCATTGGTCCCGCGTCACAGATCTGAATTATGAGGCCTGTAGCTGATGTTTCTAATGCTTTTACGTCAGCATCTTGTATTTGTGCTTCGGCCATCGCCGTTTAGTCTATGCCAGAAACAACGTTGTATTAAGAGCGGGGAAGGCATTCCGCAACCAAGTTGCTCTTCCCATATAATATCTGTGGAGAATTTAGACACGTAAGCAAGATGTGTTTGCTGCCGAGCTGACCACAAGTCTGAAGCTTTGGACATGACGCCACAGTAAGTCTGAAGCTTTGGACATGACGCCCAGTAGCGGTTTATGGTATGTGAATATTTTAAATGGTCTTCCCTCCATGAAATATCGAAAATGACGCACTGCCAAGTACAAACCCAAGAGCTCTCTGTCAACAGTTTTGTTTTTGTTCGGATGGACGCAGTTGTTTGCTGAAGAAAGCGAGAGGACGTCATGAGCCACTGACACACTGCTCTAAAACAGCTCCAACGGCTCGATCGGATGCATCGCTTGTCAACGAAATAGGCGCTCCAGGAGTAGGGTGCATGAGCATGGTAGCATTTGCAAGAGATATTTTGCTAGCTGTGAATGCCGGGATCATGTCCTCTGACCACTCGACAGGTTGGTGAAGTTCTGACCCCTTGAGAGCACAGTATTATGGTTGAAGTAAAGTGGCAGCGTTGGGAATGAAGCGCTGATAGAAACTTTTAGAGCTTTGACATTAAGAGGTTTTGGAAATTCTTGTATGGCTTGATCTTAGACGGCAGAGGAACTGCGCCATACTGTGATACATGGTGGTCTAAGAAATCTATTGTCTTTTGGCCAAATATGCATTTTTCTAGCTTGAGAACCAGTCCAAAATCTTTTAACCGTTGCCAACCAAGTTTTGTGTCGGCTAGGCGCTCTTCCTCCGGTGAGCTGGCTAGGCTACCAAGATATCGTCTAGGTAGACGAAAGCACAGTTCTCGTCCTAGAGAACGGAGTCCACCAATCGTTGAAACTCTTGAGCAGCATTTTTTTTAAAACCGAACAGCATTCAAAGGAACTCATAGGGTTCAAAAGGGGTGATGATAGCAGTTACAGGGATGTCTTCTGGATGCATGGGTATCTGATGATGTCCACGTACCAAGTCAATCTTTGAGAACTCAGTTTTCCCAGCTAGCTGCGTGGAAAAATCATGTATATAACATTATAAAGGATAGGGTAACGATCCGGCGTCGTGACATCGTTAAGGCGACGGTAGTCTCCGCAAGGTCGCCAGCCTCCATTCTGCTTTGGAACGATATGAAGGGGTGAGGCCCATGGGCAACTTGATTTCATAATCATGCCTATTTTTTCCATTTCCAAAAATTCTCTTTTGGCGACAGCTAGTCAGGAGTTAAACGTCGAGCTCGCGCATACCATGGGCGTAGTGATGCAGTGTTGTACCCTATGGCTCACGGTGGGAGAAGAAAAGGTAGGTGTGATATAATTTCAGGAAAATTGTGAAGGATTTTGCGAAATTTGTCACACATCGATAGTAGCGAGCTCTGCAACGTGGATCTTGCTAGCGAAACGAGGTGAAGACAAAAAAGTCAGCTTCAATGAGACGTTGACCGCGTAGATCCACAATGATGTTATGTGGGAGAGAAATCGGCGCCTAAAAGAGGTCGCTTGACGTCGGCCAAACTGAGTTTTCCGTTGTACAGACGACCATTGAATCGTAAACGTACTGAGCGAGAACCGCACGTGAGGATAGGCGTCCCGTTGGCTGCTGTAGCGCCGCTTACTACTTCTAGTTACCAACCAGCCGTGATGGTCCCAAGACTGTTAGGGACTGCCCAGAGAGTCAGGGGGAACACAGTACACACTTCACAGTTCCCGATTTCATGTTATTTGTCAGTCTGGCTTGTGGTTTCTTGTGAAATAGATTTGATGGGGTGCAGTGCTGTTGTATTAGTTGTATTCTCAGCTTAGTTAGGTAATTCATTTAAAAAATCAATACAAGTTCTAAAGAAATCAGGTCATGGCTGCCTACAAGATTAATAGCTAGATTTTCCTCATCTGGGTGGACTGTTGGCGCTGGTTGGCTTTGGGCTTCATTTGATTCCGAATGATGGGCCTCAGGAAATCTTATAATGGGGATTACTTCTTGAACAAGAGACCCTGGGAGAAAATCTGTTTGTCGTGTTTGAGTCTATGATTTGTCCATTGGTTCCTAAAGAGCTGGCAGATAGAGGGACTGAGCATTGGGCCCACTGAGTCTTGGTTGAACTTCGGGTGGTTCGTCCTGACTTGAGCTCTCTGGGTGTCCAAATGACTGGGTACCTGGTCCAACAACGAGCCGCACCCCCCCCCCCCCCCCCCCCCCATAGCTTATTGTTGAAACGGAATTGGGGCATGTGGTGTTCACATTATTTAAGACCAAGGAATTTTTCCTGTGCCCCCATTCCGAACATTGCAAAAACATGATTTCTAGGCATTAATAACATATTAAATTGTTATTTACTTTTTAGTATAATATATCAACTGTTTAACTATTCTAGAAACAATTTAACAATTTCTACACATGAAAATGCAAACAAAACATTAGTTGTTTTTTTAAACAGAAAACGTTAAATCTGGCTCTGGTGCTTTCAATATTAAGCGCGGTGAAAAATTGTGCTTTGAATCAAGGTGGCGGCAAACTTGAAAAAATTTAACCAGTTGTCAATATGAACTAAAACTGTAATTGGATATGGATATTTGCTGCTCCTTTTCTTCTTCAACATGCAGAAATTCCTACTTTGGTGAGTTCGTTCTATAAATGTATATAAGATTTGATAAAATGAGAAGGGGTTGCTTGTGTCCGAAATGAAGACCTGTTTGTATTGGGTCACGTTACCCTACTCCGCTAATCCTAATCCTAGATCTATTATATTATATTACATAGAGAGTAATCCGGGATCGAACAACAAATTAGCATAACATTCCAGAAGAGTTATCAGGAGATAAACACGTGTAAGCAAAACGTGTATAAGGTTGTTTTTTTTAAAGTTTGACAAAGGCAGAGAAACTGCCATACAATAGTGTTGAATGTGTAATATACAGTATATACAGTCGACTGATAGTAATCCGGTATCGAAAACATTATTATGATTATTATTATTATTATTATTATTATTATTATTATTATTATTATTATTATTATTATTATTATTATTATTATTATTATTA